>SSNR01000012.1:2612136-2722609 GCA_006937965.1 Callopanchax toddi
GGTGGTGGTGGTAGTACCAGGCTTCTTGCCCAGGATCCCAAACACTTCCAATGTTCGGCTGCAGAGGAGGAAAGCAAAGGAACTGAGGGAGAGTGTTACTTCTAGATCAAACTTTTTCCTTTTCTCAACTACAAGAGCCACAAAAACACTTCTTTGGCCTGAAACTAGAAAACATTTCTCAATGAAGGGTGCCAGCGCATCAAAGCACCTTTAGTAATGCTTAGCATTCTGTCACAAATTTCCTCAAACTGCAACTTTTGATAAATTGATGCGATTATACTCTAATAATATGATGTGATGGATCAGGTGGTGCAGAGTGATGCATTAATGCGATGTAGTTGCAATATGATGCATGCAATAAGATATGATCCAATGTAAAGCAGTATGATGTGATGTCCTATGTAAGAAATAAGAGAAAGAATCAGATAAAAATCACAGTGTTTCATAATAAAATACTGAACAATAAAAAATAGAACTTTAAAATTGTAAAAAATAAATAAATCTAACTTTAAAAGTCCCATATTCTGCACAATCCACTTTATAAAGATTTTTAACAGTCATATCAGTCCCAAAGACTGTGTCTGAGACCCAAAAGTGTGCAAATAGTTTCACCCTTTCTTTATTCTCTTTTGGAATAATGTGTTTTGAGCTAATACTAAAACGGGTGGTTTCTAAATCTTTCCCCTGCTGACGTCATGAAGGGAAAAGACCACTCCTCTCTAGAGGACAGAGCCAATCACGAGCACCTTTGTCTACCTGAGCCCACCCCCGCCCTTTAAAAACCACGGGAGCGCTCATCCTCACAAACATTAGCAAACAGTCATGGCGAAGCTACGAGCAAAGCACGGCAGTTGCTTGCATCAACAAGCACAAAAGTCTTTTTTTACTCCATCGGAGACCCTGAAGACCCGCCAATAGGGTCACATCAAGGGTGAGATGCAGAAAGTTTTCTCAATTAATAAAGAAATGCATGTTATGCATGCTGTAAAAATAAGTTTGATTGATTGATAATTAGCTGATGCTTTGAAACACGCTGTAGTGGAGTGCAGCGTCTCATCAAACCGAGAGGACGCTGTGGACCTTTGACGGTTGTGTCCCTGAGAGATCCAGGGACAAAACAGAGGTTATAGGAAACAGATGTGATGTTTTAAACACACTCATCATAGAGCTGATGACACGTGAGGGTCAAAGGAATTTGTCACTGTGATTGGTCGTGTTGTGGAACTCTCTGAGATGCTGCTTTCATTGTCTTTCAGCTTCCTTAGATCTTATTTATCTTTTTAAAGTCATGAAAAACAAATCATTCAAGCCTCTGTTGTTTTCAGGTTGAAATCAGATTTGGAAACATTCAGCGTTGCTGCATACAGTATATTCCAGGTGAGCCTTCACTCTGGCTCAGACCTGAGAGCTCATGTCTCATTAGAGCATCGCTGCACTAAGTGTTTACAGCGTTCTACATTCAAACACTCCACAAATGTCACTGGAGGCGGGCGCAGCAAGTTTGACATTTGGCAGCAAGCGGGCATCCGCTCAGGCAGCCCATGCCTAGAATAACCCTCACTCACACACACACATACGCACGCTAACTGCTCAGCATCAGGATCCAACTTAAAACAAACCATCAGTGGGTCCCGTCACTTCCATTCAGCGCTGAGATACAGGCGGACAGGCCTGCACATAAACACACAAACACTGCAAGCTGTGAGAGGCTGCACTCATTCAGCAGACACATGAGCGTGCAACTGCTCATGATTACTCTTTGGGCAACCGGCCTGCAGCTGCAAACACGCACACACATACACGCTCACACATACACGCTCACACATACACGCTCACACATACACGCTCACACATACACGCTCACACATACACACTCACACATACACGCTCACACATACACGCTCACACATACACGCTCACACACTTCAGCCTAAACCTCAACTTTAACCAAATAAAATACTGACATAAAGAAAAATGCAACTTTAACTGGAGGTGGTTAACGTTCTGTGTACAGTGAGCTTGTGCCTGTCACAGAAAATCTACTGTTGACGTTTTTTGTATTAAAATTTAATTAAAAACTTTTTCACTACAAAGTCTTAAATTGGAATCTTGAATCAGGAATATCAGCCTGACTTTAGAGGTGGATTTAAAGGTTTACTTCATTTTGTCTGTTCCTCTCATCAGAGGCTAAAACCATCCATCATATCATTTTACAACCTATGAGTCAGAGTTTAGACATTTACTCAGATTTAGGGGAAATTTAATTAATTCACTTATTTTTTTGTTTTAAAGCATTTTAACATTTTTCCTTTAAATATTTTATTTACATTTTATTCTAAGATGTCTACTGCACTTTTCTTTTCTGTATGAAAATAACTAGTGAGAAACACAAGAAATTCAATGTATTTGTGGAAAGAAACCAAACTCTCTCCTTTCCTCTTTGAGTTTTATATGAAAATATGTTGCCCCAGTTTGTCCTAAAGTCTCTGTTGTAACAAGAAAGTTAGTTTGAAATATGTTGAAATGCAACATTTAAGTATAAAACAATGGTAATGTACTTTAATAAATTCATCAATTTAATCTGAAAGAGCATTAAATTAAGTTACCATTTTATCCAGTTAGAATAAGGTACAGGAGTACATAAAGATAATTACTACTACTACTACTACTACTACTACTACTACTACTACTACTACTAATAATAATAATAATAATAATAATAATAATAATAATAATAATAATAATAATAATAATAATAATAATGTAAGGACATTAAATCTGACCATTTTCTTTCTCTTTTTTATTTTTTGTGACAAAATATTGTTTTTAACCTCCTCATTTCTGTGAGCCCGAAAGAGCAAAAAAGAAGGGAAAAATTAACAAATGTAACAAATGTTCTAATTGTGGCATAATCTGTTCTTCTTTACTTTCCTCTCTTTCTTTTTTTCTTCTTTTTTTTAAAAAGCCACATAATTCTGAAAGAGGGAAAAAGACAAAATTCTAATCAGTCATTAAGTGTTTGTTTTTGTAATACAGTTTTTGGCCACAAGAGGGAGTAACATAAACCACTGCTTTGACAGATTATAGGTGATGGTTAAAAATGTGAGAAGAAAAAAACATGCAAAGTTTTAGACAATCAAAAATATATATTTTTTCATATTCATAGACATTACATCAGGACATAAAAAATTTCACAAATTAAACACACACAAAAATACATGGATAAAAACAAAAATGTATTCTTTTAGAATTTTGATTTTTTTTTTATTTGTCCTTTCAGATTTCAGTTAATCCAAACAAACTGAAGCAGAAAGTTTAAAGGTTCAGACCTTTATTAAAAATCAACCAACAAAAACAAAGTTTCATCAAATCCAGTTTAAATCATGAATTTGGGATTTTCAACTCATCCTGCATCTAAAGGCCTTCAAACTATCATTGAGTTAAACCAACATGTTATGTTTTACAGTGTTGAAATGATCAGGCCTGTCCTGAAGGCGCAAACCGACGGTGCGCTAATTTCAGCTGCTTTAACGGAAACCCGAGGCCCGCTGCCAAATTGGATTTGAGTCTCTCGTTTCCGCCAACAAGCGCTCGTGTTGCGCCTAATAAGAGGAAACATGTGCGCCGGACACCCCAGACTCTGGACTGGGACCCAGGAGGAGCCTGCTGAGGTTTGGTCACCCGCCTGCTGACACCTTGATCAGATATTTATCAGAAGGCAGGAGGTCTGTGCGCGCGCTCGGGGCCGATTGGTGCTCTTTTTCCCCCTCAACCGCAATAGATGCTTCAGATTTTTGAAATAAAATGACATTTTTGGGGAGGAAAAGCTCAAACCCGAATCCGGCCGCGGTACCAGGTCATGATGACGGAGAGCATGTGGTTCCGGTTGGTCATAGCTCTCCATTTCCCGGCTGTTGTCGGAGGTTTCCATCAGCCAGCAGACCGAGCGTGCCGTAAACACAACCCTCATTTGTTTTCTCCTCACAGCAATTACAGCATGTGATTAAAAACATTTTAAATAGAGCCTGCGCTGACTTTTATTTGTGTAAAGCGGATCTATTTCATGTCGAGCAGTAATGTAATAATCCCGAGCTGTCATTATGGCCCAGATCTCTCCCCTCCCTCCTCTCCTCTCCCCAAAAATGTGCGCCAAACTCCATCTGATCTTATGAGAACCAGACTGGCGCACACCGTCACCGAGCACAACAACAGGAGGAGGGAAGAGGGGAAAAAACCGGGGAAGCAAAAAGGCCTGAATGAAAGACCTCAAATTAATTCGGGAAACTTCAACAGAAACTTTCACGGAGATGTTTTACCTCCCAGATGTCACGGATTTGCAGACTTAAATATTTGCGTCTTTGTTTCCCTTCCAAAACTCTTAGAATCCGTTCTATTTAGGTATCGGTTGTCCAAACGGAGGAAAGAAAGATTCAAAGACTTGTCTCCACTAAAAATATTGCCTTAAGGGGAAGTGGCTCAAACGCAACGCACACTCGAGACATTCCAGACTGAACTCCAGACCATCAAATCACTCATAAATCTGAGACTTAATATCACCGAATCAAACCCAGGGAGCTAATTGTATTTGAGTTTGATTAAATTATATGTTTCCTTGAATCAAAATCCTCTAAAGTGGACTGAGGCGCGTCGTGCGTAAAGACGCTCTTGATTCATTCTGAGGCCAAGCATCCATCCTTTATTTAATAAGTTAAAGTCGATTTTAAATGTCAACATTTGTGAACAATTCAGGCACTATCCTGCAAATTTCAGGATGTTTCTTCTCTGACACACCTGGTGGTTTTAATGGTCAAATAAGCTACAGAAGCCTAAACCAGGTGAGAAACACCTAAAACATTCAGGATTTGGTGACCAATGTGTTTATTTACTTCAAGCTAAGCATCCCTGATTTTTTCCAACTGAGAATCTTTATTTTACGACTAACCTGTAAATAAATCATCTCACTGTCACAGAAAATACCCAGAAGTTTGATATTTTGTTGTTAATCTGAGTTTTCATATAGTTTAAAGTTAGAGATGACAGCTCCAGTGGATATCCTTTGCAGCGCAGGCCCGTGTGAAAGAACGCACCCTGCCTGCGCTCTTCCCTCCCTCCCCGTGACGCGCGGTGAGAAACCAGAGGAACCAAACCTTCAGTGGGGCAGAGAGGAAAGGAAGGAAGGGGGACGGTGGCATGGATAAAGAGGGAGTGAGGGGAACAGTGAGGCAGGGTGGGAGAGAGGCGTGCCAACAATCAAGGGTTTGGGATCAGGACGCGCGTCTCGGAGAGCACATGGCAACGCTCCGGATCAATTACGCAGCGTCACGCAGCGGCGGTGAGAGAAGAGAGGCAGCCTGAGGAGCTGCTGCTGTTTATTCCGCCCCGTCCTGTTCGGACTGAACTCGGACGGGGAAACTTTGCGCGGGACAGTCAAAGTTCAGCTGGACCCGCTGTCCTCCGGGATGCAGGGCCTGAGCACCAGGGCGCACGCCTTTTCGGTGGAGGCGCTGGTGGGGAAGCCCTGCAAGAGGATGAAAGTGTCGGACAGACACGACTCGGACTCAGGTGGAGACACCGGCGATGGGAGCGTCTGCACGGGTGAATTCTTTATTTTAACTGCAGGGATTTTACGCACAAGTTGAAAAGACGCGCAATTTAATTTTGGAACAGCTTGTTTTGACAGATTTGGCTGCAAAGATTTGACTTCAGACAATCCAAGTGATGATAATAAGAACGTACAAAAAAATGGTTCCAGATATATAATATTTCTATTTTAATATTATTTAGTTCTTATGATCAAAATAACAGTAAACATCCAAATTGACTCGTTTTAAAGAAGAAAACCAGGTGAATTTCTGCGCCTCCTTTCTAAACTTCTCAGTCTAATTTCTCAAACACCTTTCAGGACAACCCGAACATCCCGCGGGTCTGATGAAGAAAGCAGGTGGTTGGAGACCAGAAGTCTCCAGTTACCTACCGGGACCGACGGACAGACCAGACACCGAGGACTCCGAGGAGAGCACGCCGCTGGAGAGCGACTGCCGGCCGGACAAAGAGGTCCGAGTAGAGCTGCAGGGATCCGAGCTGTGGAAGAGGTTCTATGAGATCGGAACCGAGATGATCATCACTAAAGCCGGCAGGTAGAGGCTCCTCTAACGGGGGTCGGGTTTATGGATCTATGAGGGCCTTTATGAAACAAAAACATCCCATCTGTTTGGCCTTTTTTAAATTGATCTTTTAAAAGCTGCGTGGGTTCAAATTCCTTAAATGATCACTTGTTTAAAAGTTTCAAAATAATTTGACGCGATTAATAAACTTCATCTTACAATCAAATAAAAATAAAAGCAAAGATGACGGACAGAGATTTAGCTTTAAAATTAATTTAAAATATTCTTTAGTTTCCTGCTGTCGTGTCGTTTATAAATGACTGAAAACTGATCTGCGGTCAGTGGATGCAGCCATTCGGACATCAGCGGATTATTATGGGTTGCATAAAGAAACTGAAGGTTATTTTAGCTGTTTCCTCTCCAGTAAATGTGTTAAGGATCATGGTCTGGAGCGGATTTGCGCAACAACAAAAAAAGTTTTGAAAATTGTATTTGAATAAAGATCGACCCGTAAAGATTTATTTATGTTTCAGGGAATATTTTTGACAGAACTTTACTGAGCACATAGAGAATCATTTACTTTTCTTTCTTCCTAACAGGATCAGTTGGGTTCAAACTTGATTATTAAATTACCCAGAATCCATCGCTGTAAATCTCTTTTCAGACAGTTTGTGGTTGAAGTATTTTATTTTTGTTTTATCTCAAATTTAAGAGGAAAAACTGCTTTTCTGTCCTTTTTCATCTGTAGGAGAATGTTTCCCTCTGTGCGCGTCAAAGTGCGCAGCCTGGACCCTTGCCAGCAGTACTACGTCGCAATGGACGTGGTGCCGGTGGACTCGAAGCGCTACAGGTGTGTTCAGACTCTGCTCTTTACCTGCTGGGCCTCTGCCACCTGCTGACCCTGGTTCTGTGTCAGGTACGTGTACCACAGCTCCCAGTGGATGGTGGCGGGGAACACGGACCACTCCTGCATCTCCCCCCGGCTCTACGTGCACCCGGACTCGCCGTGCACGGGAGAGACGTGGATGCGTCAGGTCATCAGCTTCGACCGGGTCAAACTCACCAACAACGAGATGGACGACAAGGGACATGTAGGTAACCCGGATGAAGGGAGGCCTGCAGCAGGGGGCTCTGATTGGTCCTTTCCTCATCACAGTCAGTTTGAACTGCTCTGGTTTTCTTGTCCTTCCTCGTTGAGCCTCAGAGAGGTGAAGGGGACTTTAGACCTGACTCTGGTGTCTCTATAATAAAATATAACTTCATCAGCAGCTGAACTTTGATAAAAAGTTCAAACCTCTGTTTTATTATGCAGTGAGGAAGGCTGTTTTGATCAAATTCGTTATAAATGAAATAATTTTCACATTGCAGCATCAGGAGGACCAAACAATAAAACAGTTATAAAGTCGTTAATCACAGAGAGGTCTAATCAGAACAGGGATGCTGCACCAGAGCAAACATTAGACCTTAAATACTGATTAAGTTTATTTATAAGTTTATTTATTATTTATAAGTTATAGGTTTAACTGCGAAACCGATTTTGCGGAAATAATTTCTTCCATAAAACTTTATACATTTTGTACAATCCTCTTGGTGTTTTGATTAATAATGTAAACAATAAATGAAATATTTAAAAGAAAAGGCATCTAAAACTCTGGGTTTATATTTATATTTTCACAAAATTCTTAAGTATGTTTCTTAGTAAAAGAGAGTCAATAAATTGTAAAAAAAAAAAAAAAAAAAGACAGCAAAATAAACATTTTTAACCTTTTTGTAAAAGGTTTATAAAAGGTCTCTATGTTTTTCTATCTGAGATGGCAAAGTTTAAATAGACCCCCTCATCAGAAATAGATTTACTTTATTTAATTTTACATTTAATTTTAGTTTTACATTTGAGTTAAATCAGTTTGATTTTGTGCTGTAGTTTGTGATCAATTCTATAAAACTCTGCGGTCGCCTGACCCATCACCTGATGTTGTTAATCTGTGTAACTGTTACAAAACTCTTTTTTATCACATGAAATTAAACAAAAAGCAGTGAGTAAATATTTCAATTAGGCAAATAAAAAAAAATAATACTTTGATTTATTAATCGTTTATTTGAGAAACTTCAAGATTTTTTGCCACTTTCTGACATTTTATTAAAGACATTTTTTAAAGAAATTCTATTCTGCTTGTTTGTTTTTAATGTTTTGCACAAAGATGTTTTGTACAAACTTTCATCACTTTTCCTGCAGATTATTCTTCAATCGATGCACAAATACAAGCCACGCGTGCACGTCATCCAGCACGACCCTCGGATGGACTTGTCTCAAATCCGGTCTCTGCCGGCTGAGGGAGTTCACAGCTTCTCGTTCCCGGAGACGGAGTTCACCACGGTCACAGCCTACCAGAACCAACAGGTATCACTCAGACTCAACTCGGTTAATCAGAAACGTTGTGTTCGTATGTTTCATGAACACGTATTTAATATTATTTATAAAAATCAACCAAGTTTATTAGTTTGTTCTCCTATAAGTCAGAGACAATTAAAATAAGTTTTTCTTTTAATGATATTTTGAATATCCTCATCATGGAAAGCTGGAAAACTCCCAACTGTCCTTCAGGCAAAAGAGAATCTTAATTTTAAAGGGATATTACCTGATTAAATAAGAGTTTTAAAGAAATCATAAATCCAGAGCCTTCCTGCTGTTGGCTCCCTGTCCTTCAGTAACAGAGCCGTCTGCAGAGACTGCCAGCTCTTTTCACCAGGGCTCATTTTACTATCTGGGAACATATTACAGAATCTCAGTAACAAGCTGTGACCAGACCGACCGCTTGTTAAACCAGACCCAAAGAGTCCTGACACGGCTTAGCACCTTGGTGCTGGGAGATGTAGTCCCTAAGGGGGGGGTTCCAGTCTCCATCCTGCTGTAAACCTGAACTCATTGTTATCTTAACCCGTCACCAGCTCCTCTCTATCACATCTGTTTCTCTCTCCTGGGTCAGATCACCAAGCTGAAGATCGACAGGAACCCCTTTGCTAAGGGCTTCAGAGATCCAGGCAGGAACAGGTACTCAGACCCACTACAGTCCCCGGACAGTCCCCCTACAGACTCACTACAGACCCCCTACAGTCCCCCTACAGACCCCCTACAGACCCACTACAGTCCCCCTACAGACCCCCTACAGTCCCCAGTCCCACTACAGACCCACTACAGTCCCCCTACAGACCCACTACAGTCCCCCTACAGACTCACTACAGTCCCCCTACAGACTCACTACAGTCCCCCTACAGTCCCCCTACAGACCCAGTACAGTCCCCAGTCCCCCTACAGACCCAGTACAGACCCCCTACAGACCCACTACAATCCACCTGCAGACCCACTAAAGTCCCCAGTCCCCCTACAGACCTAGTACAGTCCCCCTACAGACCCACTACAGACCCCCTACAGTCCCCCTATACCAGACCAAATACAGACCCACTATGGACCTGCAGACCCCCTACAGACCCACTACAGTCCCCCTACAGACCCACTACAGTCCCCCTACAGACCCAGTACAGTCCCCCTACAAACCCAGAACAGTCCCCCTACAGACCCAGTACAGTCCCCCTACAGCCCACCTACAGACCCACTACAGTCCCCAGTCCCCCTACAGACCCAGTACAGACCCCCTGCAGACCCACTACAGTCCACATACAGACCCACTACAGACCCCTTACAGTCCCCCTGTCAGACCCAGTACAGTCCTCCTATACCAGACTGAGTACAGACCCACTACAGACCTAATACAGACCCACTATGGACCTGCAGACACACTACAGACCCAGTACAGTCCCCCTACAGACCCACTACAGACCCACTACAGACCCACTATGGACCTGCAGACCCACTACAGACCCAGTACAGTCCCCCTACAGACCCAGTACAGTCCCCCTACAGACCCACTACAATCCACCTGCAGACCCACTAAAGTCCCCAGTCCCCCTACAGACCTAGTACAGTCCCCCTACAGACCCCCTACAGACCCACTACAGTCCCCCTACAGTCCCCCTACAAACCCACTACAGTCCCCCTACAGACCCACTACAGTCCCCCTACAAACCCACTACAGTCCACCTACAGACCCACTACAGTCCCCAGTCCCCCTACAGACCCACTACAGTCCCCCTACAGACCCACTACAGCCCCCCTACAGACCCACTACAGACCCACTACAGTCCCCCTATACCAGACTGAGTACAGACCCACTACAGACCTAATACAGACCTATTACAGACCCACTACAGACCCACTACAGACCACTACAGACCCACTACAGTCCCCAGTCCCCCTACAGACCCAGTACAGACCCCCTACAGACCCACTACAATCCACCTGCAGACCCACTAAAGTCCCCAGTCCCCCTACAGACCCCCTACAGTCCCCCTACAGACTCACTACAGACCCCCTACAGACTCACTACAGTCCCCCTACAGACCCCCTACAGTCCCCCTACAGACCCACTACAGTCCCCCTATACCAGACTGAGTACAGACCCACTACAGACCCACTACAGTCCCCCTACAGTCCCCCTGTCAGACCCAGTACAGTCCCCCTATACCAGACTGAGTACAGACCCACTACAGACCCACTACAGTCCCCCTACAGACCGACTACAGTCCCCAGTCCCCCTACAGACCCACTACAGTCCCCCTACAGACCCAGTACAGTCCCCCTATACCAGACTGAGTACAGACCCACTACAGACCCAGTACAGTCCCCCTACAGACCCACTACAAACCCACTACAGTCCCCCTACAGACCCACTACAGTCCCCCTACAGACCGACTACAGTCCCCAGTCCCCCTACAGACCCACTACAGTCCCCCTACAGACCCAGTACAGTCCCCCTACAGCCCACCTACAGACCCACTACAGTCCCCAGTCCCCCTACAGACCCAGTACAGACCCCCTACAGACCCACTACAATCCACCTGCAGACCCACTAAAGTCCCCAGTCCCCCTACAGACCTAGTACAGTCCCCCTACAGACCCACTACAGTCCCCCTACAGTCCCCCTACAGACCCAGTACAGTCCACCTATACCGGACTGAGTACAGACCCACTACAGACCTATTACAGACCCACTATGGACCTGCAGACCCACTACAGACCCAGTACAGTCCACCTACAGACCCACTACAGTCCCCTTGTCAGACCCAGTACAGACCCCCTACAGTCCCCCTACAGTCCCCCTGTCAGACCCAGTACAGTCCCCCTATACCAGACTGAGTACAGACCCACTACAGACCTAATACAGACCTATTACAGACCCACTACAGACCTAATACAGACCTATTACAGACCCACTACAGACCCACTATGGACCTGCAGACCCACTACAGACCCACTACAGACCCCCTACAGACCCACTACAGACCCACTACAGTCCCACTACAGACCCACTACAGTCCCCCTACAGACCCACTACAGACCCACTACAGTCCCCCTATACCAGACCAAATACAGACCCACTATGGACCTGCAGACCCACTACAGACTGACTACAAACTCACTACAGGACCCCAGAGCACACTTAGCGTCCTACCAGTGAAATGTGAACCCACGTAAAACTTTCTAATAAATCTGACGTGTGTAGTGCACAATTTCACACCTCATAGAACTAATATTTAAATTCCAACACTAGTGTTTTTATACTGTATTTATAAGTGTGTGTGTGTGTGTGTGTGTGTGTAGAGGGGTATTGGATGGTCTGCTGGACTCGTATCCCTGGAGAGGCCCTTTCAGTTTGGACTTTAAACCGTTCACCATCCAGCTCCAAGGTGAGTCTGAACTCTCTGGTCTCTTTTCTGGTTTTTGCTATTTTTTAAAACATTTTCATTCTCCAATCTGAACAGGAGGCTCAGGATCCCCAACGAGCAGCGTGAAGAACCTCCTTCCTCTCTCCTCCTCGCCATCTCTCCTCCCGCTCTCTTGCCCGGATGCTGCCCTCCACAGCCTCGCTCTCCCCCTATGTGGGAAGACGACCATCGCCTCCCCTGCTTTCCCCGCTCTGCCCGGCCGAGCCTTCTCCTCCCTGGGAGCAGACAGACTAAGAGGCCTCCCCCTGCTGCCTCCGCTAACAGACCTTCCGCTTCTCTCCGCGCTGCAGGGGAAGAAACCCCTCCACTGCAGGGACCCGTGTCCTCACGGCTCTCCTGGGAACTCCTCGTGTCTGATCCCCCTCCACGGTCCACTTAGCCCTCCAGGGTCCCCTCTCCTCCCTCGTCTCTCTGACGCTGCAGGCTCCTACTGTCTGTACAGCTACAGCTTCCCCCTGAGCCCTCAACTCACAGCTATTTCCAGACACGCCAAACTGGCCGAGGACACCACAGACTGTCTGCTGCGGCAGTCTGCGTGGCACTCGACCCCCAACCACTGCCTCTGACAGCTGGACCGCAAGCTCTGACTCACTGAGTGGAACAAACCAAAGTTTATTAAAAAAAACACTGCATGAAAACATGAAGGGAAACGTTTCTACTCAAGCAAGGCTGACGGAGGAATGTGACTGAGGGGACAATTTTATTTTTAAAGAGATTTTTTTGGGGCCATTTTGGAGAACTATTACAGGACTGATGAGCTAGTAGCTAGTCAGAGCACAGCCAACGTGTATTGCTGCCATCTTAAAACTTATAAATACTATAAAGGTATGAATGATGTCCTGAACAGCCTACGTTTGGAGAAATAAAGATAACGTCCTACAGGATTGATGAGCTAATGTCTGAATGCAGCTCAGACCATGTTGCTGCTGCTGGGATGAAGCAGCTCCGATCTTCAGATTTTCTTTTAGAAACCTTTAACTGTCTGGTCAGCCACTCAGAGCACGTTTTAGTCCCTGTGTCTGATAAATGCACCACTTTTTAGAGTGGATGCTATAGTACAGTTAGGATGTGGGTCCATTGGGCTGTGTTGGACCCATAGAGAGGACTGATGAGCTAACGGCTGGTCTGAGTGCAGACATGTGCTGCTGCCATCTTTAAAATCCTCACAAATCATTTCAGCCGAAAGGAAAATCTGGATTGAAATAAAACGACCAAAATCAAACAGGAAATGAGTTAAACTGCAGTAAAAGATGTCTGAATGAATGAGCTGAAACAAGGCGTAGCCGGTCTGGACAGCACAGTCTGATTTTAAATAACTGATGGTCAAAATGTCCAAAGTGCAGCCCGTGGGTGTTTTCCTCCTTCAGGCTGTTGATGCTTTTTAACATTTTACTGTTCAGGTTCTTATTAAGGCCTATTAATAACTAATGCAGATAAACTAAAATATTTTTAGATTCTAAAGGATTTAAGTCCAACTAAAAGCATTAGGGATAAGCAGGGTTTTTTTTTTGTTAGCTTTTAATTACATTTCATGGTAAATAGAACTAGAACCTTTCACTATCTTTGACTAAAAAGCAGACATCGTTTATAAAACGGGACTAGAAGCAGCAGCATTAGTGACCCGTTCTTAATAATGAACTAAAATTGATTTAGACCAAAAATAATAATAATAATAAAGTCCAGGAAATTTGATGCTTTTATTAACATCCACATAAAAGTTTTTAACAGTTATTAAAGTTTTTTTTTTAAATCATTTGAGGCAATAAGCGATATGATACTACATCCACATATCTTTTTAGAATTGTTTTAGTTTATGATTTTTGTAGTTATTAGTTATTAGTTCGTGTTCCAATAAAATATAAATATTAAAATGTGCTCCATCAAGCGGCTGACCTGTCAGTTAAAGGGTTAAAGCAAACAAACATAACCCTTTTTATGTCTCATATCTAAGGATCTACAGATCTTTTTCTACCAAAACAAACACTTTGTCCTTTCTTTAAAATACTGTGTGTTTAATGTGTTGTTGAGCAGGTAAAATAAAATAAAAAAAAATCACAATATAATAATGGTCACATCTAATTAAACTAAAAATAAAGTTTTTATCAGTGAGGATTTTCCTCTTAGTGATTTTGCCTGTTGTCTCATAACCCTGTGTAGGTTAATGAAATGTTTGCACAAACTTGTGAACTTATGGAGCTGATTTATGATGCAGCAGTGCACTCTGGGTATACTGCTAAAAGCTTTTCTCTGAACTAAGGCTGGTCAGGAGCTCTACAACTGATAGCAAATATTGATAACTTTTACTCAGAAACTTCCTTCAAAATGACCCAAAATTGATTTTATTAAATAATGTTTTTTACACTCTGGACCAGAGCTGCATGATAAGAGAAAAACCACATGATTTAGATGTTCTTGAATATTCTTTGGACAAAATGTGACAGTCTGTGACTTTTGCAATCCTAATGTTGCTGATGGGTGTTTTTTATGCAGCCCCTCTGGACATGGCAGCACAAAGATCTGGATCAAATCTAAATTTTAAAATAATTCTAAATGTTTATTTCTGACAGGATGCATCATTTAACGTTGGACAGAAAAATCTTTTTTGTGAATCACAGAATCTTTAGTTCTCTAAAATGACATCATTTAAAGCTGTAACCAAAAATCATCAGCAACAAAAGCTGACGTCTGTAACATTATTACTGTTTAAATCACCACAAAGTGCCAATTAAAGTGTAATTATAACTTTTTATTCATGTCAAATGGACTCAGAATGTTGTCCTTACATGCCCACGTAAACATCATGTGTATAAGCATAGTGTTTTTCAGTTGCTATGACAAATTATCCTGCAATTTGCAAATGTAATCCAGTGAAAGTGAACAAAGGCGTGTTTTGTGTTTATTCTGAGGCTTCGGTGTCAGGCTGAACTCATCAGGTCTGCCGGTGGTTTTAGGTTCAGAACAACAGCAGCCAGTTTCCATTTCTGCACTTTATTACCAATAATAGGACTAATCAGAGATGCATGGAGGTGAAACGGTTACAGAGACCTGTATGAGGCCCAGGCAGGCTGGAGTGCAGATCTGTTTGCTCTCAGTGAAAAAACGCCCAGAGAATCCATGTCATCGTTGTTGTAGCTGTGTGGTTTAAATGCTTCAGGACCAACAGTGGATTAAAAACGTTTGCATGTGGTTTTGAGTTTTCATGGGCAGCAGAGAGTCAAATGAAAGCCTGTCACCACTGCAGGCCAGAGTAACGCTGTGTTAAAGAGAGAGAAGGGGGTGTTTTAGGTCCTGATGTGATAATTCCTGCCTTCAGCTCAGACTCTAAACCAGCACACATCCTCCCTCCCTTCCTTCCCTCCCTTTCCCTTGGCAGATGAGTGATTTAAGCAAAGCGGGGGGGAAATAGACTGTTTCCCGACAAACGGTCATAACCAAACAGTAATTTACTTGTCAGAGTCGAGCACGGCAGCGAGCTCTAACACGGGGCTGGACGTGGAAATAGCAGGAAGAGGTTAATTGAGGAACTCGGGCTGGAGATGGCCGTGTTTGAGCAGGCAGTCAGGTGCAGCGCTATCAGACAGCCTGTCCTTTGTCCTGCAGGACGCTCGAATCTCCGCTGGTTATCCGATACTGTCTGTCATTTCCATGTTTGTCTTCGTGGACAATCATTTTTAAACTCCCAGCTAATTCCCTGATCTTTCAATTAGACAAATTGCTTTCATACCCGCGGAGTTGAACTCTACACCTGCAGTCCTCAGGAGCGTGAGGCTGACATGATGCAAGTTCAGAAAGGAGCAAGATGCAAACTCAGGCTCTGCTGTGGTAGAAATGACACTGAAAGGAAAAAAAACACAGTTCTGTTAAAAGATACTGTCCTGCTGTTTTGGAGTGTGTTCCTGAGGTAAAGTTAAATACTGCCTTCTACATATAGATAGCTTCCTAAACAGCCTCAGCTTAGAGAAAAAACTTACATCCTTCAGGAATGAAGAGCAACATCTAGTTCAAACACAAAGCTAACGTGTAACGCTGCCATCTTAAAACAGTTCAGTCTCAGCATCTTCAAATGCAACGTTATTTTATGAAACTGAAATCCCACATTTCACACATATTTACATGGAATTATGTTGTTAAATTACAAGCATCAGCAGCAACAACATGCATCATGTCTGGTCCATCAGGGGGCGAGAATCTTCTACTTTAATGCAAAGTGTAAAGATTTACAATCAACCTCTAACAGTGTTAAGACAGCATGTGATAAACTTTGGAGTGTCTGGCTGTTTTTATATGGCCCCACATTAACATAGTGCTGCTACTTTAAAACAACTCTATAGTGATATTCCCAGTGACTCGTGTGAACTTTAACTTATAAACCTTTGTAGATTTGGTACATTTCAGCAGATGAAGGACATTAATGCTGGATTTGACCATCTGGAGCTGTTACATTCTGCTGCTGGTGATTTAAAAAAACACAGATTTTCATGTCAGTTACATGTTATGTGAAATTTACAGTAGTGGAAAAGTTGGATTGTGCACGAATATCAGCAACAGCCTCTGGTTCAGTTAGCCTATCAGTCCTGTGGGATGTAAACTAACTACAACAGGTAAATGATTCATTTTAGAACCGATACAAGTACATTTTATTTATAATGTTTTATTAATCATGTTATAGAACTGTGAAATTATGTTGTCAAATTTTAGCCTTTATGAATTCAAATGACTGATGGAAATACGACAGAAGCAAAAATCACCCAACACAAAAACTAGAAACTATAACATAACCTCAAATCACTGACACCCCCTTATGAACGTACCATATAATGTTTAAATATCTGTTCAAACAAAGGGAGAAAACAGCAGTCTGGGAGTTGTGTATCATTGTGAATTTGCTGTAAAATGTGTCAACATAATCCTCTTGTAGGCGGTGGCTGAAATAACATGGAAACTGTGCTGATTCAAGTTCTGGAATAACACGAGGAGGGCCGTCTGCGAGCCGCTCCTCGGTGATTGACGGCTTGTAAAAGGAGAGAAATTTGACCCCGGAGTCATTTGTTTCCAATCATGTGAAATAGCATCCTGAAACAGGAGAGAAGCTCTGCAGCCAGTGGAGACAGGTAAATATACTTCATCTTCATTAGATTAACATACATGACACTCGCAGACGTGCAGCACAAACGTATGCATGTCAGTTATCAGTAGTGGTTTGAAGACACCCCCTTTGTTTGCACGCACGCGCACACACACACACACACACACACACACACACACACACACACACACACACACACACACACACACACACACACACACACACACACACACACATACAGCTTCACCCGTTGTGCCCTGCAGCGATGCTTGGCTCGGTGCGTCCCATGTGGACGTTTATACTGAATGCTATTTTCTCTGCAAACTCAATAAAAGCTGGTTATTTATCAGGTCAGATTATGGGACGCGACTGAGCTCAGCTGTAAAAGTTGAAAGTGAAACCAGCTGTGGCTGAAATTGAATTATGCTCAGTGAGTAACGTGAAAAGCAAGAGCAGTTTAACAGTTATTAAGCCCTCCTCCACTGCCACATCAAGAGCTCTCTGTAATCAAGCCTCCTGTTTTTTGGTTTTAGGCAAAAACGACACAACATTGAGCATAAAACCAGAAAGATATCGTTTGTATCTGAGTTCCCTCTGTGAGGTGAAACAGAGTTATGAGTGTGTATTCCTGGTGTGTAACACAGGCCTGGTTGTTGGATGAGCTGAGGACAAACATGGCAGCTGGAGGTTTGGGGTTTCCTCTGAGCGATCCGTGTGGGCCTTAAACCGTTCATCAGAGAACAATCACCCAAACAGCTCCCTCTTATCGGTACCATGGGGAGTTTGGTAAACAATGTAGCTTTTTTTCATGCTTCTTAACAACGTTCCACCATAGTATAGTTATAAATATATTGTGGCGATTAAAAGAACCTGAAAGAAATCAAGAAGGTGGTTCCCTCACAGTTCTCTAAAAACCTCAGCCAATCAGACGTTTCGGACTGAAAGCAACTACTGGACAATCCGGCTGTCTGTCCCACTGAAGCGCCTCACTTCCTCACTGCTTGGATCCTCCATTAATGTTATTATTAACATTATTATTATTATTAATGTGAGCTGGAGCATTTTAAAGCAGAACATCCCAGAAATGAGAGAAGGACAGAACAAATCGGCTGTTAGCGCCTGAATTTTGGTAAAAAAAAATACCAGAGTACCAAAAAGAAAACCACCTTTTCAGCTAGCAGAAAACAAAAAACGTTTGGACGTAGAAAGAGGAAAAACCTACAACTGGTGTTTTGCTCTCTATTGTTACTGTGGCAATGCACGGTCCCTTGTCTGGAGGAGGCACGGCATAAAGATTATACCTGACGGGAGGGGTGAGAGCTCTGAGACGTGTTTGTGTAAAATAGCTAGCTGCTTGTTTTTTTTTGTTTTTTTTTTTGTAGGGAAACAAACTAGTGTAAAGAGAATGCTAGCTGCTTGGTTGAAGACTCCTCAGTGAACCTTTAAGAAATTAGGGACCTTCAAATAATGTTTTGTACTTTAAAAGTATAAATAATCAAACCTGTTAGTCTATCTTCATATGCGTCTCTCAGCTTTCACACCCATCTGTCACCACCTGGTCGACTGATCAGGGACTGTTTGTCTAAAAATCAGGACAGAAAGCTAAAGAGGACAGAGCCTATAGCTATAGCTGTCCCACATCACTGTCTGCATTCAGCCTGAAACAACTGGTTTATTAGTCTTTGATTCTCCTTCTTCTTTCTTTCCTAACTTGATGGGAACATGCAGGAAGTTCAAGAGACTGAAGCGATCTTTGATCTTGGCTGTGCTCAGACTAGCCGTTAGCTCCTCAGGGCTGTACGTTAATTTTTTTAGCTCGTAGCACTGGTGCTACAAAGGTTGCAGGTTTTGTAGCACAGAACAAAAAGTTGTAGCACCAGCATAAAAATACAGCTACAATCTCTAAAGCCAAAATTAGTACCCATCGTTTTAACACACTGAGAAAGTGCTTATTGTGAAAACACAATAACAAGAAATATCTTCAAACATGTTTATATGTCAATGTAATTTCAAGAAGAACATTTATTCATTCAAATTAGAGTAGATTTTTTTCAAAGTGCGAGTGTGAGCTGAGAAATGTGTGTGTCACACAGTGAGAATTTGGTTTTAAAGTTTTTATTTGCATGATTTTTCTGGCTTTTATATTAATTTATTGCATGTTTAATTTTTCATTATTGCATGTGCTTTTAACTGTTTTGATCACTGTGGACTCTTACCATGATTGTGATGACCGTCACCTGTGGAGAGGTGGGCGTGGCCGGGAGGAGGCCTATTTAAGGACCATTTAGGTTGGCGAGGAGGAAAGAGAGAGGACAGAGACAGGACAGAGGCACGGGACAGAGGTGGAGAGGAGGGAGGCCAGGAGGCATCCCTGGCCCCCCAGCCTGGAGATGAGAGGCCCCCCAGACTGGAGATGAGAGGCCCCCCAGCCTGGAGATGAGAGGCCCCCAGCCTGGAGATGAGAGGCCCCCAGCCTGGAGATGAGAGGCCCCCAGCCTGGAGAGGAGACGGCCCCCATGGCTGGGGAGGAGACGGCCCCCACCCTGGAGAGGAGAGGCCCCCATGGCTGGGGAGGAGACGGCCCCCATGGCTGGAGAGGAGACGGCCCCCATGGCTGGAGAGGAGAGGCCTGCCCTGGGACTTGTTCCTGTTTTTTTTAAAGGTTTTAATTACTTTTTTAAATTTTATCTAATTTTATTGTAACTTTTAGTTCTTTTTACAGAGAAATAAACGATCATTTATTTCCTCTGAGCTGGTGTCGGTGCTCTTGGGTTCTTGAGTTGCTGCTCCCCCCTGGTTTAGGCCCTCGGGGTCCTGGTCAAGACCTCTGGGGCCCCCGTGACATTTTGGCGTTGCTGGCAGGATACGGGTCTGGGAGCAGTGTGTGGCCCCTGAGGGCGGAGACGAATAATACGTGGATGCAGATGGTTTGCACAGAGGAGACGAGCAACTACATGGGTCGTAGGAGGCTCGTGAGATGGAGTCCCAGGGGATAAACATCCTGATCGGGGCTCTGAGGGACAAAACAAAGCAACCACGGGGTGCATGGACTGGATGGACTTCGACGTGCTGCAAGGTTTGACCTGGGCCAGCCACCATCACGGTACAGCCCACTGAATGATGTGCCAGGGACTGACACATGTTAAAATATGGGAAGATGTCACACAGTGGGAATTTGATTGTTGTTTTTAAAGCTTTTATTTGCATGATTTTTCCTGTTTTTATGTTTTATTTTGGCATGTTTTTATAGTTTTTACGTTTGTTTTAGCTGTGGATCACTGTGGACATTCTTTTAACATGATTGAAATCACCTGTGCGAGTGGGCGTGTCTAGAAGGTCACCTATTTAGGTGCGACTCAGGCTGGCGGATGGAGGCAGAAAGAGGCACAGAAAGAAGGAGAAATGTGAGCGGAGAAGGCGGAGAGGTGAAAGGTGTGCTGGAGGAGCCAGGAGGGACAGCGGCTGATGCGGGGAGCTGGTGAGGAGGAGGCCGATCGGTGGTCCGGAGGAGCGGCGAGGAGTCGAGCGTCCTGTCCCCGCAGCTGGCGCGGGGACCAGAGTGATGTGCTGTGGGCGAGTGACGGCGTGGGATGGAGTGGATCGCACCCTTTGGATCGGGGCCCTTGCTTTGCGGGGCGAGGAGGTGCAGGAAGCCGCCGCCGTCACTGCCGTTGGACTGCCGCGGGACCATCCGAGGGAGACGGCCGAGAGTGCAGGTCGGGAACCCCCCCGGCACTTCCCTCCTCCACGAGACTGATATACTATGTAGAGACATATAGACTGAGTTTTTTTCCGAACAGCTAGAACTGATGGAACTCCGTCGCTGGACTCGCCAGTCGACTCGACGCAGAACTTTAATCCATACAAGTGCGCAAATATAGGCTATATATATATTTAATATGCTTTACATTGTTTCAAAGTCATCATCACGGCTCCTGCGAAGGGTCGGGTGTCGTCCCGCACCAGTGCGTTGAGCCTGGGTGTTTCCAGTACTGGCAATCTTGTGCCAGCTGCGCCACGGCATGACGGCAACTCCGGATTGTTGGGAGGTCGCCCGCAACGACATGGAACCATCGGGTGCGGCCGGGGTTTAGGTCGTGGTCGTCTCCAGGCTGCGGCCCTCGGGTCAAAATGCAGAATGGCTCTGGTTGGATGATCAAAACGGAGACGAAGGACGTGCCCGAGCCAGCGGATGCAGCGCGTTGCGCTGCCAGGCAAGATGCTCTGCACTGGCGCCGCGCCTGAGTTCTAGCGCTAGGTTGGAGACCCGCTGAGGCCACCTGACATTGTTTGTAAAATATATATATATATTAAGTTAATTCTGACGGTGTGGCGGTGCGCCACGATCAATTACATGTAGAGGAAATCCTGATCGCACAAGTGCTACGTCTAAAAATAGTTTGTAGCACAGACTGTTTTTTTAATCGCACGTGCGACATATATGTCGCACTGTACAGCCCTGCCTCCTGTCAGCTCTAACTCTGTTTCTTCAAACAGAGGCTGCTCAGGAACAGGTCAGATAGTAAATACTTATAATCATTGCACTTTAACTCACACACACTGTGCACATTTAGATCACCCCTCACACACTCTGGATTATTGTTCTACTCACATGAATGCTGGAGTTTTTTCTGGCTGCGGTTGAACTAATACATTAGAGTCGTTTCTTGTTGAGCTGATCAGTGGAGCTGTGTTTATAGGGGGGCTGGAGGAGGGCTGTCAGCACTCAGCCTATGACCAACAAACACAGCGCACACTCTGACCCGGGCTGTCCGTCACGTCTCTCCTCCTATACAACAGAAAGTGTGTGTTCATTCCTCCGCCTGTCTGATGGACCACAACAGGGGGCTTCTACAGGTGTGTGTGAAAGAGAAAGACAAAAGAAGATGCTGGCATTGGATTTATTTAGTACAAACCTATAAATCTAGTCACTGGAACAAGAGAGGTGAGATATTCTTTTTCTCTTTGCCCTGCATGTCTGACAGAGGGACGGATCGCTCTTCCCTCTGTTTGCTTCCTGTGTGTGACAGGTTATCACTCCTGATTCACAGAGAGCCCACAATAAGAGAAGAGCTGGAGTGATTGAGTGAGAATGATGCTCCGTGGCTGATGTATCGGATGGCAGACAAAGGGATGGCGCGAGGGAGCGGGGTGGAGGGAAAGGAGTGATTTAAGGCGGGCCTGCACTCTCCTCTCTTCTTATTCCTCTTTGTTTCTTTCATGTTTCAACCCAGGGTCAGGTCTGCCTGCTGCCCCAGATGGTGCTGTCTGTCTGGGCTGCCCTCTACAGGATGTGCCCCTCTCACCCCATAACTACAAACCTATACTCGTTTAATTGATTTCAGGGAAGAAGGCCTTCATTCTCCTCTGTTTCTCACACACACACACACACACACACACACACACACACACGCGGCCGGCGCTGTGTGCTGTCAACGCTAATTCAATTTGGGACGCGGGAGTGTGACTAACAGCAGGCCTGCAGAGCGATTTACCATATGCACCACACACACTCACACAGATCACTCTTCACTCACACTCTTCTGACGTATTCATCGGTGTATTAATTTGTAAAACCAGAAGTTTAGAGTCTTTTAGCAGATCTATTTACCTGTTCCCCTCACTGAGCAGCCTCTCGTCTATGTGAGACCTTAAAGGTCTTTTAAAGTGGACAGCCAGCTGCATCAGTCAGTTTGTGTTTCACTTGGTTTAATTCACCCTGAAGAGTCTGTTTCTCATGTGAGGTGGAGTTTCCTAATCCTAGAGGTGGGACTAAGTCATTGTTCTACAAGTCACTATACGTCTCAAGTCTTTCAACCTATAGGTCTAAAGCTAAGCCAAAGCCCAAGACATGCAAGTCCTAAGACATGCAAGACCTGAACAAAGCTCTGATGTATGCATCAATCAACAACAACTCAGGGGAAGAGAGGTCGCCTGACACATGGGAGGCTGGGGTTCAAAGCCCAGCCCAGCCATGGGTTGAAGTATCCTTGGGCAAGATGCAACCATCAAACATGAGGAAGGGTCAAAAGCAGAGAAACAATTTCCCTAAAGGATACATTTTTATTATTAAATCCTAAGACTTGCAAGTCTCAAGTCACCTTTAAGTTCCAAAGTTTTTAGTCCTAAACAAGTAATTTGACAACATTTGTAAATGGTAATAAACTGTATTTATTTAGCGCTTTATGAAGTCCAGGGACTCCAAAGTGTTTTACACTACAGTCATTCACTCACTCACACAGATTAACGCGCTGATGGTGATAAGCTGCTCTACACCCAACACCAGGTGCTACTGGGCCCTCTGACCACCACCAGGCAGGGTGGGTGAAGTGTCTTGCTCAAGGACATGGCAAAGTGACCCAGCAGAAACTGGGATCAGAAACAAAGGAGAGCTGATGTAGATCTTCCCATCTGTTCACCCTCTGAAAGACATCATGCATTTTTATGTCTTCAGGCTCAAGTCTAAGTGAAGTGATGAGTCGAGTCTTCAAGTCAAGTTTAAACTCACCATAATTGTGACTCAAGCCCAAGTCATGCAAAGGAAGCATCATGCAGTCAGCAAACTGAGGAGTCAACCAGGAGATATGAGCGCGGGTGAAGGGGTGAGAGGAGGGTTAAATGGAGGGGGGTTAACGGGGTGAGAACGGGGGTGGCAGGATCAGGTGTGTGTGTGTGTGTAGAGGTTGTGAGGGTGTTTGCAGGAGATTGGTTAAATCTTAATGCAGCGTGCCGTGAAGGGCAGGGATGGACAGGGCCAGCTGTATGCAGGCGTGTGTGTGTGTGTGTGTGTGTGTGTGTGTGTGTGTGTGTGTGTGTGAGCGTGCACGAGACAGTAAAACTGATTAAAAGCAGCGTTAACACGTCTGACAGGGTACAATGGTCAAGAGGTGAGTGGAAACTGAGGGAAGCATTGATCTGGAGCAATTAGACACACACACACACACACACACACACACACACACACACACACACACACACACACACACACACACACGGCAGCAGATGGAGTCTGGGGAAAGCCCTGATTGGTCACACATGCCCATCGATATTCTAGCAGAACCAATCGGCTCGGCTTCCTGTGTTTGACCTGACCCTTCACGGCTGGTAATTGAATATTTCAAATGGGAAGCTGAGAGGCAGGAGGAAGACGAGCGAGAAGAGAGGAGGAACAGGCTTCTGAGGAAACCTTTCCAACAAATACTCCACCTTAAAACTCTTCACAATAAAAGCACTAAATGTATAAAACTTAAAAACTTTATTTCACATAAAAGTTATGGTTAAAAAGTTGGATCAGAGTTATTAGTTTAGTCTCTCTGACTTTTGCAGTGCAGAGGAAACACTGTAGATTCAGGAATATAAAGAGAATCTCCAGATAAATATTAATCAGATGATTTTTATACGAGTTTAGCAGGAAATAGATGTCCCTCTAAAAACAGATCCAGGTCTTTTCTTCCAGTATATTTTCCATTGAGTGTGTGGACGTTGTTGTTTATCTAAATGCAGATTTTAATAACAATATTTTAAAATATGAACATAATATCTGTGGAAATTCATGATGGGAAACTCCTTATGGAGCATTTGTTCTCGTGTTTAGACTTTTTTGGTTGTTAAAGCTGAATCCAGGAAGGTTGAGAACTTGTTCAGTCTTCTGCATTTTTTTTTTTTCTAATATTATTTCAAAAATTTCTCTTTGAAATAATTCATTAAAAATCCCAACCTAATCTGATACAGCAGATCAACAATGTTCTATTGCTAAACATGTTAAAACTGAACTTTAAATCACTAGTAGATGAAAGCCCAAGTAACACTGAACATGTATGGATTTTTAAAAACTGATTTTAGTCTCATTCTTTACAAAATAATAAAAATATGCAGCATCTTTTCAGTTGGACATTTATTCTCGACCAAATAATGATGTAAACATGATTTAAGTGTGTATTAAATGTAATTTTAGCCTATTTTTTAAACAACAATTAGTCTTTATTATCTCTCTTATGGGTCAGTAATTACTACATTTTTCATAAATTAGTCAAAATTGAGATTAATTCAGAATTTTGTTTTCTGACATTTTCTGAATTTACATTTTTACTTGAAAAAAATTTTATTTTTTAAAATCATGTGTTTCCTTGTTTTAAAAAGCAGAACTTTATATGTTTTTTATTTTTATTTTATTTTATTTAGTCAGGCCTGTGTTTCATATTAAATAAACTGTTGTTATTTCATCACACGGACTCCATATTATGCGTTTGCTGCATTTCTTCTATTAGAACACATCAGCTCATGATAGACTGAAACCTTCCAGACCCTCTGAGTGAGTCACATCCAGGTGCTTCAGTCCTACCTGTTGGACCACTGGTTCTATCAGAGAACCTCCTTTTAGAACCAGGACTGGGAGGTGTTGACGGCGCTGGGGGGGAGAGCCACCAGGTTTCAACACCTAGCTGACCCGTTTCTGAACAGAATCCCCCCCCCTAAGGGGTTCCTCCACATCTGGTGGAAGCATCCCAGCACACATGTTGGGATGAACAGATGACAGAAATGAGCCCTGACAGACTTTAATCATGTGGAAACATGAGACGAAAGTCACTAACGGTTAAAAATAGAATCAAAACCAAACACATCAAATACATTCTGTGGTTTTTACAGCAAAGGGATGAGGAATTTTAATTTCAGATGATTTAACTAAAGGCAGAAATGACTGACAGCTGCTGGATCACCGAGGTCAGCTGCAAACGGGAACAAGCGAGGAGCCGAAGAGGAGCGTTCTGACGCACCGAGGACTAAAACTCATCAAAGTGACGAGTAATCTGCAAAAGAGAGACTTGTGTCAAGTGGGGGGTGCTGCTGGTGACTGGATGCTGTTGAGTGTGTGCTGATGATGATTAGGGAGGACACAAAAAGGGTCAGAGGTCACTGGGCGTCACTCCGGAGAGCTCCCATCAGCTCTGAGGCCGGGTGGGGGGGCTCATATAGTGTGATTGGACAGCACCTGTAATGGCTCGCAGCTGAGATGTGCCTCAACCAGGACACGGTGGAGTGTGTGTGTGTGTGTGTGTGTAATGGGGCACTGGCATGTGAGCAGCAGAAGGCCACTTCCTCTACAGGTGACACCTTTGACCTCTCATCTGTTCCCGGTTGAAGAAGGGAAAAGAAGCAGCACAAGGAAAAGAGAGAAAGCATTTGGCCAAGCAAATATTTAAACTACAACTTGAAAATGTCACATTTAAAACTCATTTATTGGCTTTACTCAGCACACGAGTCTGAGGTGAGTCTGGAGAGGTAACATGAGGAAAAACAATCATTTCAACATCACTGGAGCAAACATAATTATTAATAAGAGCCCAAATTTGAGCCAAATGCTTCACTATGAATAAATAAAAATACTTTTTGACAACAACAAATACAAACAAACAGAAAAGATATCATCAGTCGTGCAAAACCCCACTAAACTGTGAGAATACCATGCAGAAAGATGATTAAAAAGTGCAAGTCATCAGTAAATAAATAAGTAAATAAATAATCCACTCAGGATGAGGTATTAGCTGAACACAATACAGCTCAGAAGTATTAATAATCCACATATCAGCAAGCTGCTAAATAACAGTAGAAATGTCTTCAATAGAAGTCAGATAAAGGTTGTTATGTGATGATGCAGGAAGAGGCGGAGCCTAATCATCCTCTCATACAGGAGTCATCTGGTACTGTGTTACTCTCGGAGCAGGCACATCGCACATCGCTTTGTTCACTTTGTTTATTCACTCTTCTTCTTTCCCTTTCCATTATGTCATTATGACACCTGGTCTCGCAGCCTGGAGAGCCTCTGGGCGAGATCATCCTGATGACAACACAAAATAACTACAACGTCAAATCAACCAATAAAAACAGTCAAAATACCCACTGAGAGAGACGGACCAGGAGAAGGTCTGGAAGGAAAGCAAACAAACATTTTGGAGGCGTTTTCATTTTCCAATTAGTCTTTTTTCTCTTGATAAAAAATGTTTTGGGAGATAAGAAAATGTTTCTTACTAACTTTATTTTTGCATTTCAAGGATCAAGAAACGTAAAAAAAAAAAAAAGTATTTTTTCATAAATATGAAAAAAAATATTTTTTAAGAAATCAAAAAAACTTTATTAATCTAGTTTTAAATCATTAAAAAAAGAAACTTAGGACTAAAAACTTGAACAATTTCAAGTTTTTTTTCTTTGCTTTACCCTCGGAGCGTCCAAAATGGCAGTTTTTGATTCTGATATTAAAGTGAAAGAGCTAGAGTTTCATACCACAGTTTAACTACAATCATCTTTTATTTATAAATGATGGAAGTATTGCCACATTGGACAAACCTTGATAATAACAGTGATCTCACACACAATCTGCTGTTAGCAACCTCAATTTGACCTCAGAATCTGTAAAACAGACTAAGTTAGAGCCATTTATGTGTCTTATGTATCTTGAATTTGATTAACTCCAAATGTGAATCAGTTTTCGGTGTATGACTAATGATGACATTTTGAAAGCTTCATCATAATCTGTCCAGTGGTTCACGAGATATTTTACTAACAAACACACAAACAAACAGACACAGGTAAAATCATCATTGCTCCAAAAACCAGAGGAAATCAGAGAATCAGGATGTTTTATGACCTCATTATTTCTTGGAAAGATTAGAGACTTTTAACTGGCAAAAAGAAATCCTGAAAAATGTTCAGAGGATTAGTAAAGATCAGCAGAAGGAAAAAAACTGATAAGGGGTGTCTTAAAACATAAAACCTGAGACACAGAAAAAATAAATCAACTGAAAGTAGAAACCTAAAAAGAAAAGAAATCCTAAACGTATAAAAACAGAACAAGGACAAGATGTCTGAACATGTTTAAAAAAATGTTCCATAATCTCCTTCTTTCTCCTCACTGTGTTTTAAATTTTAATTATTTGTAATGTTTTTAATTTATTTCATTTTTTTGATTATATAATCCAAAAGCAATCCCAAACTCGACCCACACAGCTGATCAGAAGGATCCTCACCTCTGACTGTGAAACACTCACTCTCTGGGATGCTAACATTTAATCACAAAACTTGTTGCCAATAAACTTAATGAGCTTTGAGACAGCTTGTTTGTGTGTTATTACAGATCATTTCCAGCCTGCTGTTGTCTGTGCCAGAACCTTTTTTAAACACGTTGCTCAGATTATTTCACATTTCTCCATTTGATTCTTATCTGATTGCTTTGGTTAAATATGACCTTCACCACTAGGTTTTTACTATGGAAGCTCATGAAGAAGTGAGTCAGTAAAGTAAATGTTCTAATTCGTAACAGGAATCTGTTTCTGTGTACCAATGAAACAGCTAAAGCCACTGTTCTTGGACCTAAAGCACCTTAAGGAGTGGCAGTGTGAGAGGAGTGTGTGTGTGTAGGTGTGTGTGTCACCTGCTCTGCTGATGCTACAGATGAAGTCAGTGAGGAAGTCTGGCCTGAAGGAAGCTCCAGGTTAAGATCAAGTCTGAACAAACAAGAAAAATCATGAGGGAAGTTTTGTCTAAACATATGATCAGAATGTAAGTAACTTTATTGGATGTAATTTATTTTAACACCATTTTCTTTCATTAGTTTATATGATGAAGGTTTTTATTTTTGGGGGGGGGGGTTGTGCTTCAGACCAGCTGAAGATCTTACCCTGCTTCATCAGCCATCTCACGTAGCAGCATGTCCACGTCATTCTAGGAACACAGTAATCAAACATGAAACATTCACAAAAAGATCAACAAATACAGTCTGTGCAGTAAATGTGGGAATGTAACGGGTACACTGTCACTGTTTTGGCTGTGTTTGAATAAAACAAAGTCTAAATGTGCTTTTAGGATAAAAAACTTTGAAATGGAGAGTTTTCAGTATAGTTTTACAAAAACTAATATACCAAATACAGTACATGTATGTATGAATGCTCTGCTAACTTAGAAGATACTTACTGTACTGTATGAGGAGTAAACTCAGTCCTCCAGATGACTTAGAGCTGTTTATAGATTATCTAGAGATGACTGATTTGACCGTCCTCAACATTGAGGAACTTGATAATTAAAATTATTCAATGATCTACAAATATCCTTTTATGAATTTCAAACTGTGCTCTGAAATGTCTTAAGGAGCTGTGAATAATAAATGATATGTTAATAAAATGTCCATTAGGATGATCCTCCTTTGTGGTTTTGTGTGTGTGTGTGTGTGTGTGTGTGTGTGTGTGTGTGTGTGTGTGTGTGTGTGTGTGTGTGTTGTTGATGTTATTGTTTTCTCATTTTTAGTCCCTTTATACACATGAAACAGTATAAGGGTCTATGAGGTTTTTTTTCTATAAAGATATTAGTTTTACAAAATGGTCTGAAGTGTGTTTTCTTATTTAGAGTGATCACTACTTTACTGTTGTAGATACTTTCTTAAACAACCTCAGATTGAGAATTAGAGTTTACATCCCACAGGACTAATGAGCTAATGGCTAGTCTAGGACAGTTAAAACCAAAGTCTATTTCCTCTATCTTAAAACAGCTCCAATACTCTACATTTCACAGCAGTGTATGCAAACATTATTTCATCTTTCTTTTCATCGCATTAGTTTGGCAGTAGTCAGTTATTTGGCTGGAATTCTCTGGTTATTTCCAAGCATTAACATCCCCGACAGCTCCATGTAGCATCCAGTGGTCAGGTCTGACAGGAATTCCTTAATGTTTCTGCTAAAATAACAGTGTAATGTAAAAATGACTGCCTTTTAAAATAACTTTCACAAACCTTTGGATCGTAAAGACGTTTTAAAACAACAGAAATACTTCAATATAAATCAATATGGGTATTGCTGGATAGCATTACAGTATGTAAATAATTACAATGTTACACATATACAATAAGTTACATTAAAATTATTATAGCTTTCATAAAACTGCCTGAAGACTCCGTTCGAGAGGCCTGGTTGTTACCTGAGGTGTCGTCAGAGTTGTGGTGCTGCCCATGGTGTCTTCCATCTGAGCCGTCTGCACGTCCAGAGTCTCAAACTGGTTCTCAAACTTGTCCATCAGAGCAGAGATCTGAGCAGAAAAACACACACAGACAAACCACTCTGCATAAATAACATTATTAAAGTCTGTGTGTGTGTGATTAATGCAGCACAGATTTTACCTTCTCTAAGTTCATGCTTTTCAGCGTGGCGTCCATAGACTTAACCACTCCAGACATGGATTTAGAGACCTAGAGGAGGAAAATGCATTAAACACATTACTGATGCAACTGTAGTTTTATTCTATTTTTGTTGTTGTGTTTAAAAACAGAAAATGCACATAGATGACTGTAGGAGACAAAGCTTTATAGATATAACATTGTTTGTCCACTAGGTGTCACTTTACTTCTTTAAAATGTAGTTAACCATCTCTGCTAAAAGCCTACCTACTAGGTAGAGAAAAAATGATTAATATAATGAAAACGTCTTATTTGTAAAGGCTACTCTGTATGGTTTTATGATTGATGCTTGTGCATAAATGTTTAATGAGACAGACAGCAGCATGAGGAGCTGCTAAAAGATGATTCCAGCTCTCACCTCCTTTCTGCAGACATCATTAAGTTCGGTCCTATAACATGGTGCCTTTCCTATAGAAAACTTCAATTAAAGCAATTTGAAAAAGGCTGTCTCTCTTACAAGAGCGACAAGCTAATTGCATACGGTCTGAAGCACATCTAATGACATTATGTAATTGCTGTCTTTTTGTGTGCCTGTCTCCTGGCCCCTTTGCTTACTCTGTAGAGGTTGCAAGCTGCAGATTTTTTTTTTTCTGGAGGAAGATTTTAGGTTTCTAAATAAATACTACTGTATATGCTCAGTAAATTATGGAGTAAAAACTCTCATACCTAATCATTAAGGTGTGAGGTGTCTTTGGCATTTTAGCTGCTGCAATTAAATAGCTCCCAAATAAAATATATAAACTTAGTAAAAAAATAGACATACATAAAGGAACAAGAAGCGTGAAACATGGAGAATAGTTGCTAAAACGCTACAGCATAAAGTGCTGTGAAAAGTACTGAACCCCTGACAGGTTGATGTTGTTTTTCAGCAAAAACTTAAAGATCAGACAAAGATAACCTACTGTAAGTAAATCTAAAAACTGTTTTTAAATGTTTTAATTTATCAATGGAAAAAAGCTATCTAAACCAACCTGGCCCTATATGAAAAAGTATTCGTCCCTCTTGTCAAACCACACACTAACTGTGATTATTAATCACATGAAAGCTGAGTTCAGTTCCACCACACCCAGACCTGGTCACTGTCTGACCTGTAGAATTATTAAATCACTTCAACAGAACCTGTCTGACAACATGAAGGAGGCTAAAAGGTCTTTAAAAAGAACATGTATACGACACAACCAGGTTCTAAAGAAATTAAAGAACAGCATCTAAAGCACTGCAGACCTCACAATAAGGTCAGAGGTCATGATTCAGCAATGAGAAAGAGACAAAGTGAAAATGACATCATGAGAAAGTTCCAAGGCCAAAACCTCTGTTGACCAAAAACAACACAAAGACTCATCCCATAATTACCATAAAACATCTGGTTGATCCCCAAGGCTTTTGAGAAAAGATTCAGTCAACTGAAGAGACAAAAGCTGAACTTTTTGGAAAGCATGTTTCCAGTTTCATCTGGAAAAACATCATCATGCTAACAGTCAGACATGGTGGTGGTAGTGTGATGGTCGGGGGCTGCTGCTTTGCTGCTTCAGGACCTGGACCTGCTGTAATTCATAGAACCATGAATACTACTGACTACCAGATAATCCTGAAGGAGAACAACTGACCTTCGACCTTAAATTGACTATTAACGCTGAAAACCCCCCAATGTGGCTGAACTGAAACAATTCTGTAAAGAAGAGTGGGACAAAACTCCTCCACTGTGATGTGAGAGTCTCATCACTAGTTATCACAAACACTGGATTGTTGTTGTCACCAGGAGTGTTACAACCAACTTTGTTGTTTAGCGGTCATTTACTTGTCCACATAGGGCCAGGTTGGTTTGGATAGTTTTTTCTTGAATTCATCATTTAAAAACTGAATTTCGTATTTACTCAGGTTATCAGTCTGATATTGACTTTTTGTTCCTGAGCTGACATGCTTAAATTTGACAAAAAGTAAAAACAGACGAAATCTGTAAGGGGTCAAATACTTTTTCACAGCTCTGTATGTTGTAATGCTTAGCAGCTATATTTGTATTTAGAGCAATTATGTCTAAAAGTCATGCTTTTTTAATGTAAACATTCAGTCTCATTAAAGAAATTTGAAAATGGAAACACATAGGTGATAAATGTAATGATTACATAAGGGCTTTTGGTTTTTCAGAAATGTAAAAGTTTGAAACCCGAATATAAACTGGAATAAAGCCACATGCTATCTCTGTCTCAACCAAACAAAGACATAAAAATCCTACAACATAAGCAAAAAAGACCTTATTCATAGTGACAGCAGTTTGGACCCTAGCAGCCACGGCGTCCACACGGGCACTCATCCTTAGGAAGTTAATGGACTGATGCCTCTGACGGATGGCGTTCTCTGCATGGATCCTGGCTGTCTCCATATTACCCTTCTGGATAGCCTAAGAGTAAATAGGAATACACATGAAAAACAGGCTGTATTCCATTATCTGATAACGGTTAACAAACAAACCTGCTTCACTTTTGCTTTTTCAGCCTTTTCCTCTTTGTCACATTTCTTTGAGTTGCGCTGCAGCTCCTTGGCTGCGAACTTGAGATTGAACAACTGTTCTTGTAAAGATAGTAAAGGGACACTTATGATAAATATTGCATTTAATGACGTGGATTAAGAGCCTTTTAGCTTATTGAGCTCGGGTCATTGCACTAAACGGAACAAAGTCTTTTCCGTAACTGGTGAAAAATTAACCAGTGCCATTAAATTTCTGCGGTGACAGCTGTCACTGTTTCCCTTCATCATCATATTACAGGAAGATGTTACACGCACGGCAGGTTAGCTAGCAACCAAACAGCCTATGATTAGCATCGGTTGCTAACGAGTAAATGTCTGCCGTAGTGGGCCTCAAAGTGCACAGAAAAGGATACTCTCCATGTTCGACATGATGTTGGTGTCTTTATGGGACAAAGTTTGTTAGGTTCAAATTGATAGAGTTTCAGCCACGCGTAAGGTGCCCAAAACTGTTTGTTTTGATTTTCAAAAGAAGTATCTTTGGAAGTTTATCAAGATGATTCACTTATACTTACTTCCGCATTTGCTTAAAATAGCGTTTAGCGTTTGTGATTCCTGTAATGCGATGCTGACTAGTCGCGATATTTTACACCAGTTAGTAAAGACAGGATACATTTTGATTTAAAATTATTCATAAATTATCAACCAACTAGGTCTAAATGTTTTCGTAGAGTTGGACAGAACCGACCAGCCAGATCCGACCGAACCTGGACACGACGACTGGAAAAGCATGGGTGAACTATCTCAATGCGTCTTTATCTTTGGCTACAATCTACTTCTGTTTCATCGTCGTCACACACGATCACGATTTAGCACAGCGTGCACGCGCCCCCTACGTCACGATTGTTCAAGATGTGGACAGGCGCGCGTGTCCAAAGCAGACAAGTTCCATCGTGGCTAAAAATAGTTTGTAACCGGTATCAGTGCGTTGCGGAACATGTCTAGTGACGTCATGTGTGCTTTTCTGTGAGGGAGTAAATTGACCTTTTTTATATATAAAGCCACTCAGTGTGTGTGAGCGCGCGCGCGTGTGTTTGTGTGTGTGTTTCTTTACTTTTCATTTAATATCATTGATATTGAACTCTGCGGAGTAGAGAGAATGGCAGATCAGACTATTAGTCAACCAGCAGAAACTAAAATAAGGATGCTTTGATGGTTTCGAGGTGAAACATAAAATTTGAGCCTACGAAGGGGAAAGATAGGAAAAGGTTCCAGTGGGTGCGCGCACTGGTCAGCCGAAAAACGGATGGAGGGGGGATTAACGGCTTGGTCTGGGGGAGGAAGCAGAATGGATGACTCATCCTGTATCTGCTGGACACTTTGTATAGACACAGCAACAGACAGGCTATAGGCCAAATTATGTTTCCCTGAGACAGACTGTTCAAACAATGTCTCTTCTAAACATGGCACACATGGGTTGTGCTGAAAAAGTGTACCTCGGCAATTAAAGCACCCTCTTATTAAAGTGAGTTTTAATACATTAGCTTTGACTGAGCAAATAAAATAATAATGTGACAAAGTGACTGTTGGTTTCCTGCACTCTTAGAGATAAAATATTTCAAATAGCACAAAAGAATATGAATTTATCTAGCAAATCACTTCAAAACTCAGCTGTTCTCTGCTGTTTGACACATGAGGTTGATTTTAGCTTCGTTTTTGTCTTAAATGTGCTTTTTAAAAACCATTTTAACATCTACATAAAAAGCAACAAAAATGTGTTTCCCCCCCCCCCCCATTTAGGGCAACATGGGTTATAATATCATGTAAATGAATCATTATAAAGTGACGCTATAATAATAACATAAGGTTATAAATTTTACAGGTCATTTTAAAAATTCCAGAATTTTTAGATTAAAAAAAAAAAAAAGAAATAGCCTTTTAATCTCTGTTACTTTCAGTGAATCAGTATTATAAAATGATCAAGCATGTTGATTTTTATAACTCAGCTTTATTAATGCTTGGGAAACAGCTCCAGACATAACTGTTCTCCTATAATGTTTTTCTGCATAACCCCTAAAAACCAAGCTGACCTTGCACAAAACTGTAAAAAGGCTGAACATAACCTACTCAAATAAACTTATATAAATATTGATAAAGAAATATAAATCCCTATAAACAAAACAACAGCTCTACCAAGAAGTTGACCTGTCAGTTAAATGGTTAATGTGTGATTTGATTAAATTTAGCTAATTTTATGGTTTAATGTTTTTTTATTGTTTTATTTTTATTTATTTTTTTGTTATATGGGATGTGATTGCTGATATTATTTGTTTTTGTGTTGTTGTGCAGCAGGTTTTACTTCTGTAGCAAAATAAGTTGCTTAATAAATAAAATGGGATTAGATTGGATCCTGGCTCATCCCTTTCTGCTGCTCTAGACTCAGACACACTGACCACATCTCCTCTCTCTGCTGGCCTTTACTCTCTCTCTCTCTACTCTCCATGTTTGTAGTTCCTGTTCTTGCAGCCACTAACTTTGTTCTGTTTAGAAACAACTGGTCCAGTCCTTCAGTGTTTGTAAGTAAGTAAGTAAGTAAGTAAAGTTTATTTATATAGCACCTTTCACAAAAAAAATCACAAAGTGCTTCACAGAAAACAGAATCAAACATGATAAAACAAATAAAATCAATAAAACAAACAAAATATCATTACAAATCAAAATCATTTGTCTCTTTCCTATCCTCTCAGATCCCAGTGGGCTGAGGCGTTAGGCCCCGCCCACTCTGAGCCTGGTTCTGATGGATGTTTCTTCATGTTAAAAGTGAGTTTTCATTCCCACTGTCACCCTTGAACTGTGCTGTTCAGACTGTGGGATTACATTGAAGTGATGCTATGTATAATGGGACATTTTGACTATTTGGTAATGAATCAGATTTTATTACAACTGAGTTACATACTGTAATCAGCTGGTTCCCCTCTGGACCTAATGATCTGGATTCATTGCCCTGTTCAGAGCTTTGAGATGACTTGTGTTGTGAACTGGATGTTTAGAAATAAACTGAATTGAACTGAATCACATCTGACCTGGCGAAAGTTGCAGCTGCACATAAATAGCGTTTAATCGATTTGCTGATTTTTTTACTCAGTTCAGTTCATTTACATTCACAAAAGTCACCTTAATGTGCTAAACATAAAGCTCTAACAAAATTACATTCAGTATAAAATTAGTAAAAGCTTGCCCTATATGATGGATTGCATCAAATCTTCACTTCAGCCTCCCCCGTCCCGAGCAAGATAATAACTGACAACAGTGGGAGGGAAAAATACCTCCACCAGAACCAGGCAGGTGTGACTTCAGAGAGATAAACAGAGAAAAGAACTGTAAAGCAGCAACATCTGTAAACAGTAGAGAGTATAGACAATATGTGGTCAGTATGTCGACGGGGGATGAGACTTCACTGTGGGATGTGAACCACAGAGTTTGGGATCTTTAGATAATCTCCAAAAATCAAATAAACTGAGAAAAATATCCAGAGTATTCTCAGTGTTATTAAAGTATTAGACCTCTTACCTCCATTTATGACTATTATTTTAGCTTTAGTTGAAGCTGTTTGCATATCATCATACTAAAGTTGGTGTAGTTCAACCAGCAGTATTTGTAGTTGCAAGTCTTTGCTCTTGTAACTTTGTTGGTCAGAAGCTACACAGTTCAGGAACCAATGACCTGATTTTATATCAGCATAACTGAAAGGATGAGTCTGTTTAACAAGCTAACCCGACTGATCAAAATGGACATGTGGACGGGGCGTCATCCTCATGAGTGGAAACCGATTCTATAAGAGAAGATAAAAGTTATGCTTCCTGATCTTTTAGACATTCTAGGAACCTCAAACCTGAAATTCTGAGAGGGAAGTGCTCTGTTGGGAAAATATGGAACAATATTTATGTCAGGCAATAACGAGGCCCACTCTCAGCCTGTAAATGTGGACAGTTCTGTTTAAATAGGGAATAACACAAGTTAGTTTATCTCCTAATAACTTAGAAATAAAAATCCCCACTAATTCAATAGGACTTGATGGGATAGTAGCCTTTTTGGTTGTCTATTTAAAAGTTGTGATCTTAACCTCAGAATCAATTTTAGGTCTAAAATTTGACATAAAGGTGTAATATTTGATAACCCTCTACTTCCAGCATTCATTCAGGCAGATTATAATAGTTTCCATCCATCCATTTTCTTAACCACTTCATCCGGTAAGGGTCCCTGGAGCTGGTGTATATCTCCAACAGTCACTGGGTGAGAGGTGAAGGACATCTTGGACAGGTCACCACTCCATCACAGGGCATTATAACTCTTCTAAACTTAATTTACAGAGAGCTTTCTTGTAATTAAGTTTTTTCTTTACCCCTAAAATTACAAATAAATATTCCAACCAAAACTTTGGAGAAAATGTGGAATGATCCATGATAATCACAGCCATATCATTTTCCAACATGTGTTGAAATCAAACCTTAAATGAGTAGAATTAAATAAGATTTTAGGATACAGTTTATCTCTAAATGCTTCTGTGCTGTATCTAGGTCATTTTTCTGATTCTGCAAAAGAAAAAAAACATTCTAATAAAATCTAAAGGTTGTAAATAAACAGCAATAATAAAGACATGGAGAAACTGATTAAAACTACAAAAAAGTCAAATGGACAACAAAAGAAAAGTGGATGATAAGAGGACAATAATTGACTATATTCATATCTGCGACCATTGAAAAGCAAATCAAAAGTTTTTCATAATGTTTTATTTAATTTTTTTACTAAAAACTGGGCTGGTAAACAAATGATCCCTCTCTCATGGTAACGCCCTCTTTCCCACAACTCCCCACAATTGTTGTTGTGAAGCTTTTATACACACACACACACACACACACACACACACACACACACACACACACACACACACACACACACACACACCAGTCATGACTAAGTGACGGCAGGTCGCTATGGAAACTGCGTTACGCTCCGGGCGGCCGGAGGGAGAAAACAAGCGCGTGAGGACTCGTTTCACTCCTCATTTCAGCACCACGCGCCTCCTGGACAGCGCCCGGATGAACTCGCGCGCACATTCTAGCGTCGCATGCCTTAAAAGGGACAGAACCGAATCGGAACCGAGCCGGACCGGAGCGGGTAGGGGCTTGGAGAGGGAAAGGCTCGTTGGAGAAGCGACAGCAGACGACCTCCCCGAAGCTTTTACCTCCTCCCTGGAAACTCGGGGGTTTAAATCGCGAGGAGCCAGTCGCTCCCTGAAACGCCGCAGCAACAGGTAAGAAGAAGCCTCTCAGCTGGGTGAAGTTTTTAATCCTGCTCCAGTCAGAGGTGGCGTACCGCTGCCCTTTATCCCACCAGACTCTTTAATTGCACTTAATTGCCTCCACCTGACATGTCAGGTGTAATTAAGTGGGTGATTAGGTGTTTAGAGGGGAAGACCAGCGGGGCGGACTGGAACCCAGCAGGGCTTCGGCTCGTTTCCAGGATTTTCTGAGTAATGATGGATTGTGTAACTCTAAAATAGTACAAACTTTCATATCCGGCGGATCGTTTCCAGTTTCACCAACAAAGCAAGAGTGTTTTTAACTGTTTAAGTAAAAATAAAAATAAAATAAAAAACAAGTATAGAAAATAGATGACTAAAAATAAAGGTCAGTATGAGAAAATAGTTTTATTCACACAGGATAAATTAGTTTTTTAACCTGTCATCTTTACAGATTCACACCCAAAACACTAGGCTAAGTCTAAAGAACATGGGGGCTTTTTGTGTGAGATTTGTTGTGTTTTCGGTGGCCATAGATTATGTGCGTGCTGAGCTGATACGCCTGGATGAGTCACTCAGACTGCAAGTTTGCAGAAGAGTGTGAAAGGGGAGGAGGAGGAGGAAGAGGAGGAGGAGGAGGAAGAAGGGGGTAGAGCTGGAAAAACAGTCCCACAGTTTCTGCTCTGGAGACATTGTTCTGTTACCTTTAAGTGGTCCACACCTGCTGTGTTTGCTGCCTCTGGATTGTGCAGATGTTTTGGTCTTTTAGGGGCTCTGTGTGGTCCGGTAACTTTGTCTTCTGGTAAGCACGCTCAATTCTGTTTCAAATGAACAGTTTTTACTGCAGCTTTATTCTCTGCGGGGCAAAGTGCAGCTGTAGTGTTTGTTTAATTGCATGCAACGTGGATTAAAAGGTATCCAAACACTGTCTGTAATAGGGTGTTTGTGGCTGTAACAGACTATAGCCCTCTGATGTCAGTCAAACTGATACCAGAAGGCATCCCATTACTGCTCATTAGTATCCCCGTCTTTAGCCTGCTATATTGACAAATCATAGCAATCAGCAGCACTCAGCTGTAGCACTGAGTGACAACTATTGATTAAAGCAAACAATAGATTATAATGGACCACAGTTGCTCATTCAAACATGAGCACACACTCCCTGAAATGCAGCAACAGCCACACACTCACGCATAAGAGAGACTCCTCAGATACTTGTTTAGATACGGTGCAGCTCATTGAAAGAATTTGGTCTTGTTTGTAGAGATGGACTGATGAGGGGAGGTTGCAGAGTCTGTGTGTGCAGCTAATATTAATAATAATAAATAAAAACAACCGTCTGATGTTGAATTCTACTTCGTCCCGATTAGTTTTCCTAACTTTCTGAGGTGTTTCATTTAAATCTCACAAATGCGTGAGAGTGATTGTAAAGTACACACATGACGCGCTGCATGCACAGACACAAAAACAGATGCGTGTCTTTAATTAGTGACGTTGGTGTGATTAATGCAGTCTGCTGGTGATGACTCATTCACTTTAACCCCTGCTCCACCGATGGCAAAAATAAAGATTTATTCTCAGAGCATGTAAAGTCAGTATTTTCCTCTTTATGTGGGTTTTTTTAAATAAAAGGGTCAAGATAAAGTGAGTGATTATTATGTGGTAGTAAACACTGTAATGTGTTTCTTGCTCCAAAGACCACCACTTAGTTTGTTGTGGTTGGGCAGTGAACGAATGTTTATGGAAAGCAAATTTATGTGTCCATGTGTCAGTTCATCAGCACAGCAGTTACATTAGCATTGTGGAAAAGCTGTCAGCCAAGCTGTGACTTGCAGACTGCAGACTGGCAGGGAGCGTGCATCTGAGTGTGACAGAGTGTGTTTGTGTGTGTGACAAATGGCGACCACAAGAGACCTAAACATGTAGCCCAGTATGATGACAGTAAACTCTCACTGTTACCCCTCCCTCCCCACAGGGCAGCAGCATGTCTGAAAAGAGATCCAGTCAGCGGTTTCACAGCCTGAACACCGAGCAGGTGGAGGTCCTCCATCAGGTGCTTTCAGAGGTGGTTCCAATCCACGGCCGCGGGAACTTCCCCACGCTGGAGCTGCGTCCTCGTGACATCATCATAGCGGTGCGAGCTAGGCTGCAGAATCAGGGGATCGCGGTTAGAGATGTTCGTCTGAACGGCTCCACGGCCAGCCATGTCCTTGTTAGAGACAACAGAACCAGCTACAAAGACCTGGACATCATCTTCGGAGTGGAGCTGCCGAGTCAAGAGGAGTTCCAGGTGTGGATCCTGCTCTGATCAGAAAGAGAAACTTTTCATTCTTAAACAAGTCAAAACAAAAGATCAATATGTCATTATTTTATCATCCTTAGATAAATAAAACGGTGAATTTAAATGCCTAGTGGAGCTGAATTACTCTACGACAAGATGTGATACTCCTCCTGTTGTGTAGTTAACTTCATTTAATTTATGGCGTGACAGACTGGAAAGGCAAAGAGACTAGAGAAAAATAACAAAAACATTAAAAGAATAAAAATGGTGTTGTTGGGAGGGGGGGCTTTAGTTGTATAGCCATTTTGGTGGTCACTTTGAATCACTTGAAAAGTTCTTGCACAGACGCAGGCAAAAACATTATCACCCCAAATTAGCTGTGGCAGCCATCTTGAAATGCATTGGCTCCTAATTTTAACCAGTTGTAGATGAACACCCAAATTACCTTTGTTTACTGACTACAGTAACAGCTGATAAACCCCGTTTTCTATTTTTTCTTTTCTTAACCCTTTGATGCACCCGACACATTTTTGCATTTTTCTATTTAACAAATTTCATCCATTTTTCATGCACATTGTTAATAATTTATGCAAGATTGTGTATTTTTGAGTGTTTTAAATTCTTTTTTTTTGTCCTCTTGTAAACACTGCAATCTAAAATACTAATGTTATCTAATAATCTTGTCATTTCTTCATTTCATTTCATTTCATGAGACATTAATTTTGAGCTCTGATTTTCTTTCTGATGATGTAATTTCCCCCATATATTACAAATGGAGAAAATATCAGTTTTTTTTTCAAAAGGGAGCAGTTTAAAACCCTAACCCTATTTTTAAAATTAAAATAATACATTTATTGCTTGTTTTTTTATATGAACACGTATATATGTTGAAGCAAATTTAACATGAATATTTTATTAATGTGCAAAGGGACTTTAAGGTGCATCAAAGGGTTAAATCAGAGGATCAGTCATTCTATAAATCCCCATAAATATTAGAAACCAACCATCACTTTATTGCAGAAAAGTTTGCCTTATAGCTCCTAAGTTCTGATGATAAAAAACCAAAGCCACTCAGTTCAGTAATAAAATAAAATGGTGACCTGTCTTTAGTTAAACTGTCATGCTGTTGACCTCTTGTCTCCAACAGGTGATTAAAGAGTCGGTGCTGGGCTGCTTGCTGGACTGCCTGCCTGCTGGGGTCAACAGAGAGCGAATCAGCAGCGCCACCATGAAGGAAGCCTACGTTCAGAAAATGGTCAAAGTATTCAACGACCATGACCGCTGGAGCCTCATCTCGCTGTCAAACAACAGTGGCAAAAACCTGGAGCTCAAATTCGTGAGCTCACTAAGACGCCAGTTTGAGTTTAGTGTGGACTCTTTCCAGATCATCCTAGACCGTCTCCTGGAGTCCTACATGCAGCAGGACTCACAGCACAAATTTAATATTCTTAATGTGAAGGACCAGTCTGCAGAAGGTCAGAATCAGACCTCGACTCCAGCTACAGAGAAGTCCACAGTCCAGTTGTCTAATGAACCAAGGGCTCATGTCAGCCAGACACAACAGAGGGATGAAGTGCATGAAAAGGAGTCGCAGACAGAATTTTCCCAGCAAACTGAACATTCAACCCAGACAAAACACTGCAAAGTGGGAAAGGAGGAAACGCCCACAGAGCTGGAAGAAGTGGCTGAGGAAAAGGAAAACTTCAACGAGCCAGAGCAGACAGCTCTACAACCTGAGTCAGAAAGGAAAGAAACTTCTGAGGAATCTGAGCCACAGATTCACACTGACCTCAGGAACGAGCTCCTAGACGAGACCGAGTTTTTAGCGATGGTGGAGCAGTTAGAGCAAGCAAAGCCCTGTGATGTCCAACAACTAGACGATTCAAATCACATCGAGCTTTCTGTCCAGGAAGAACTAGCTAACCACACCAAACCGTCTGATGAACAGAGAGAACTCACAGGGCAGATGGGACTTTGTGATACACCCAACGCCTCAAAAATAACTCAGGCAGAGTCTTTAAACCATGCAGAGGAGCCTCACAGTACAGAGCAATCTGATAACACCAACTTATCTGAGCATTTCACAGAGGATCAGAGCAGCAATGAGGAAGATAAAACTCCACATGTGTCCAATCCAGACACCAGCTCAGCTTCATGTGCGAAGATAGAGACGCAGTTAAAAGATGAAAGAAATGAGGAAGAAGAAACCGGTAAGGAGGCTGAAACAGAGAGGACAAATGACCCAAAAACCTGTGAAATGACAGAAGAGATTTCAGCTTTAGAGGAGAAACATGGAGGAGACACACAGAGTATTGATTGTTCCTGCTCCACCTCTTCCACTCTTACACTTAGCAACACGCAGCCTGCTGACACTGAGGATTCACCAGAGATTCACAGCACACACACAGATAACTCAGAGAAAATAGATAACACACCCGATGCTGTCAGCCCTCCAGTTACTCAGGAAATGTTACCCACACCACCTAGCCTTGTTTCTGACAAAAAGACCCCCTCTTCTCCCTGTAGTAAGGTCTCCGAGAGACTGTCTCACATGGTGGTGCTCAAACACTCATCCCCCAAACCCCCTCGGAGGATGTGTCGAAAGGTTACCTCCAATCCTCACCCCAGCCAAGTCCTTGAAAATGAACTTATTGTTGCACCCTGCCCAGATTCAACCCCCACCACAGAATCAGACAAAGTCTTTCACCTGAAGCCGACACACCCCACGGTTATCCCAGCAGCCACTATTAGAACTGATCCTGTCCCCGAACCTCCAAATCCTGACCTTACCTCAGCTCCTTTTCCAGCCCCAGTTATAATTTCCACCTCCCCTCTGGATCCTGTGTCCACAATACCTCAAGAGCCATCTACCTCTCCCGAAACCACAGATGGTTCAGGTGAAACAAGCCTAAAAGACACACCAGACACCCACGAGCAAAGCCAGTCCTATCCTAGAGAACCGGTCTCTGAACCCAAACAGTCAGAACCTCTAAACTCACAAGTTCTGTTCAGCTCTGACACCCAAGAAGCTGCAGCAGCAGCTGATGAAGCTGAGGTTAGAACGGAAGACCAGACCAAAAGGATGAGCTTAAGTGAGCCAAACATCAGTCTGCAAGAAAGTTCTCTTCCACCTTCTCAAAGTGTCATCCCTCCTCTTCTCAGTCTGTCCCCTCCTCACTTCACACCCTCACCCCCCAGCCTCAGCCCTCCCCCGTGCCTGACACCTCCATCTCCAATGTTAAGCACCATGAGCCCCACCACCAGCTTCAGCTCTCCACCTCAAAGTTTCAGCCCAACCTCATCCTGCCTCAGCTCACCTCCATACCTCACCCCTCCCATGCTTAGCCTTAGCCCTCCTCCACTCTGTCCAACCCCACCTTCCCCCTGCCTCAGCCCTCCACTCCTCTGCTTCACCCCACCAGTGGAGTCTGGGGACCTATTACCTCAGGTATGTTCAAACGTGGAGTCTTTGATAGTGAATGCAGACGTGGACGTGCAGATTGATGGAGCCTCTCCCGAATTGGCAGTTCCTCCATTAGAGACAGAGGATAAAGAGGAACATAACTATATCTCATCATTGCCTCAGGTTGCTGAGCCTGTTTCTTTTCCAATCACAATTCCAAGTTCCACCTCGCATGTGCTGCCTGACTCTCAGTCTGAAGGCTCAGGGGCATCTGCCCCTCCTAAACCCACTGAGGCATCCAAAACTGTGCCTGACAATAAAGAGACCCTTGAAGCAATCACAGACATGTCTGAACTGTGCAACTCTCCTCGGTTATCAGACTCAGTTCCTGACGTCGAGGTCCTGGCAGAGAGCATGTATGGTGACTTCGAAGCAGCAATGGACCACCTACGCTATCGTTTGATCGCCACCAGGAATCCTGAGGAGATTCGAGGTGGCGGCTTGTTGAAATACAGCAACTTGCTGGTCAGAGACTACCGACCAGCCAGCGAGACTCAGATAAAGACGCTTGAGCGCTACATGTGCTCACGGTTTTTCATCGATTTCCCTGATGTGCAGGAGCAGCAGAGGAAGATCCTCTCCTACTTGAAGAACCACTTCATCGGCGAAGAGAGAAGCAAGTACCAGTACCTGATGACGCTGCGGCGCGTCATAGACGACAGCACCGTGTGTTTGATGGGTCACGAGAGGCGCCAAACGCTGAACATGATCACAGTGTTGGCGCTGAAGGTTCTGGGAGAACAGAACATTATACCCAACACAGATCATGTGACGTGCTTCTACCAGCCTGCCCCGTACCTCGCAGATCACAGCGCCCCCTACCTAGCAGAACCCAGCTACTGCAGCTACTACATACCACAAGGGGGATCAACCCTGCTGTACCAGCCGTACCCTTTACACCTGCACCCACAGACCGGACTAGTCTGAGAATCCCAGACGTATACACAAAATACACCGTGGAGCAAGAAGACTGTGTTTACTGCAAGGAAAGAAATGGAGAACAGAAATATAATCCAGGGATGAACTGTTTGGTCTACCGTAGACCTGCTGGGGGTGGGATTGAGTGGGTAAATGTATTGAGTGCTCGATAAGGTTCTAATATGATTACATCTAATTATCCGGGCTTTGTGGGAAAATAACAATTCTTCCGATATTGTTCAAATTCCAGAAAATGCTGTATGCACCGCATGAATCATAGGCCTTTGGTCTCCCTGGGAAACCAGCTGCGCTGTTGACATATATACACACATGCACGCACGCACACACACACACACACACACACACACACACACACACACTTCCAGGTTCTTGTACACTCTTTTAATGTTCTTACTGTGTTGTTCTTAATGGGTTTGTTCAGAATGTGGACCTTGCCTGTGGTTAATATTGTGCATGGATACATTAGGACTGTTTCTCACTGCCAAATACTGTGTGACTACTATGCTTCTCAGTTTCATGTAACTCTGTTAGTCCTTTACAGAAGAGAGGTATTCTAAAACAAACTGAGGGACAAGTGTGCCGGTGTCTACGGTATTTTTAATACCTCAAGTACACAATGATAGGCAATGCATGAGTAGCTGAATAGATCACATTTAAAGTCAAATTAAGGCTTTTAATTTATTAGAAATGGATCTATTTTTGCAAGACTTTCCAAGATGAAAAAGAGTGGTTAGTTCCAAAAGAAAACAGCCAACAACAATGCCTTTGGTGTAGACTGTACAGCATATTTGTTACGGTATATCGTGTGCAAAATACAATGCATTGTTTTCAGGTAAATTGTGTTAAGATGTAGTGCTCGTTTCCTTTCCCTTTGTGGAGTTCTTTCTGTAATCATGTGAATTATCGTATCACGTGGTGTTAATTTAAATATTGCTAGCGTTTACTCTGTGGAGGTTGTCAGGTTCTAACCATCTTTGGGTCATTCATAAACACGGAAGGTGCAGTTCTTGTTTAAACCGCGACTCCTCATTTGATTTGTGCCAGAGCGAGTTCAGATGACCTGCTTAAAGTTGAGCAACAGTGACTACGACCAAAGATGGTTTGGTTGGGAAATCAAGTGCCTAAATGTGAGACATCGTTGGCATGTCTTTATCTCACTGCACTGTGGGTGTTAAAGGGGGTGGGTCCAGGGCTGGGATGGGTGTGTGAGTGTGAGTGTGTGAGTGTGAGTGTGTGTGAGTGTGTGTGTGTGTGTGTGTTCAGTTTGTTTGACCCCTGTTACTGCTGCCCATTTTGATGTCTTCTTTAATGTAGTCCTTTGTTGTAGTTTATTCGTGTACATTTTTACAAAATAAAGGAGAAACCATACAAATCTTAAGGTGTGAGAGAAACTGATTTTTTTGACCCAACCATGCATGTTTTTGGTGATTATAAAGTGTGTTTCTGTGTAAAAGTGATCAATATTTACTATCCTACTTGTTGCAGATAGCTTCCTGAATGGCTTCTGTTTGGAGAAGTAGCATTCTTCCTTCAGCATGGATAAACTGTGGTTAGTCTGAGAACACAGTGTCTTGTTGCTTTGTTAAAACAGCTCCAATCTGCAACATTTCTCAGCAGTTTGTGTGGTTTTATTAACATTTATCAATTTCACATTAAACCAAACCAGCTTCATTTGTATAGCATTTTAAAAATAGCCAACTCTGACTAAAGTTATTATTGCAAAGGCATAAAAACGTTAAACAGGATAAAATCAAATGAAAACATAAATAAGGTAAAAACCACAGTGAAATAAATAAAAGGCACTAAAATCTAATCACATTTTAAACAACTTGTCTGGGTCAAACTAAAGAGATTAGTCTTTAAAAGTGATTTAGGGTTGCCCTTTGATAACTGTCTCAAATAACAGAAGCTGGATTTGAAAACTGCACTGATCTGACCATCCAACCCAAGGGCCCAAGTTCACAGGAGTGGACCCACTAGGTACCAGTACCAAAGAACACTGTCTCTGTCTCTTTCAATTAAAATTTAAACAGTTGAAAGTCATCCAAGGTTTTATTTCATCTAAGCAAACAGCTTTATGTTATAGCCGTCTTTCCATTGTAGGGGATATACTGTACATCTGAGTATCATCTGCATAGCAATGAAAGGCAATTTAGTGCCTCCTGAAAATGGACTCTAGAGGCAGCAACTAAAACCCTGGCACAGACACTGCTCTGTGCTATGATACGAATGACTCCAGATTCAGAGCCACAAATCCTAACACAGTGCTCTAATTCATATGGTTTTCAATCATAAGCATTACCAGCAGCAAGATGAAGAACTTCCAGTGTATTCAGGGGTCAAGTCAGGCAGGTTCTTAACATTTCTGCCAAAATAACCATATAATGTAAAACTGACATCAGGAAGTATGTATTTTAAAATATGCGTTATTTTGTTGCTGCTGATGATTTATGTTAATAACGTTAAAGTTGATTTTGTAACATCAGTGTTGTTGGATGTAAAATCTGTTTCTCTCAACTGAGGCTGTTGAAGCTATCTATAATGGGTAAGATATTTATTCACAACTTATACACACACTTTAAAATAGCCTAAACTTTCCATTACAGTCAATCCAGGGCAGTCAGTTATTTTTCTTGCACATTGCACATTCAAGCCCCTGCTACAGCTCTATTCCCAAAAATGACACACAGCACAACTTACGCACCACCAGCCCCCCCTTCCCATGACTGAGCTCTGCTATGATCCACTTAAGCGCGACCATCAAATCACACCGGTGCCCAGGAGAGCGACCCAAAGCTGTGAGATTCTGCCTGTGTGGGGCCTCTTATCACAAATCACCTGTCCTTCAGATGTGTTTGGGCCCGGATGACGCACAGGCTACGCAACACGGCGAGCTCAACAGTGTGTAAATGTGAGGAGAATGTGGTTTGTGAGGTGTGACACAGACCTGAGAAGCAGGGAAAGTGTGTGTGTGTGTGTGTGTGTGTGTGTGTGTGTGAGAGAGAGAGTGTGTGTGTTAGGGGCTTTAGATGGGAATCTACATGCAGAGGAAGCATCAGGTGGTTTCTTTCTGCACCTTGTAATTGAGAAGACCTACATTGTAATGAAATGAATCTCTCCTTTCTTCCTCGTCACCTTTATCCACTTGACACCAATGAGAGGTTATATCTTTTTCCAGAATGGGGGGGTTAAGGCAGGACACACAGAAAATATTTAGTGTTTGTTTCCATTGATGTTCATGTGCCATTTTCTGTGGTGCAGGAAGGAACCATGTGATCTAGCGGTGTCTGTATCAGTGCCTCACAGACCTCCGAGGCACTCGTGTCCACTCGGGGTTTCCATAGAGACACAGACAGGGAGCATTGTGGGCGCAGAGAGCATGGCAGAAGACACAGGGAAAGACCCACACACCAAATGAGGGGGAGTGAGATGAAAACAAGCAAGTTGGAGAGAGAAAAATAGAGGTGGGTGAAATCAAAAAGAGAAGGATGGATGAGAAATTTGGGTTTAAGGAGGAGACATCATGGGCAGTGAGGGGTGGGGTGAGAGATAAAGCCAGGGGAGAGCGTGGGAGGTTGTCAGGCCTTCAGTCACAGGGGAGTCACTGAGAGGTGGCTGCAGTGACGGCAGCGGTGATGTCAGAGCACGCACACATTCATGTGCAAGTGCATACACACAGCTGCATGCACTTTAATTCTCTAATGGCCTGCCCACCCATCCACCCTCGACAAACATTCTCAAACTTACCGAGACAAAAAGAAATCGTCACCCACACATCTGCCTCTCCCTCTTGTTGTCTCTGGGTGTTAAATTAGATAATATCTGCTTTTATACCTCATTTAAAGCAGCTCATATTTTTAAAGCTTCTTATACCTTGTGGGCATATGTGGTTAGCGTGGAGCTAAATCCTCTAAAACCAGAGGAGGACTAATTGGTTACAAGGATTTTTTTTCTGCCATTTTCAAGTGTTTTTGTGTGAAAGGTTTAAATATTTGCATTCCTTTTAGACAGCTTCCTGAACAGCCTTTGTTTGGAGAAATAGCTTTCATGTCCTGCAGAAATGATGAGTTTATGCTTAAATTAATCACTGCCATTTTAAACAGCTATACTCTGCTAACTTTTAAAGGAGTTTTATTTCATGTTATAGCATTTACAGGCACTATGTGGTTCTTTTGAACCAGAATTGACCCCTGGATGAACCAGAAGGGCTATACTTTGCTGCTGCTGTTTACTTAAAGATGAATAAATGCATTCTTAATTTATTATTAGGGATGCTCGATATTGACTCTTTCACCGATATCCGATATTGTCTAACTCTTAATTTCCGATACCGATAGCCCTCATTAAAAAAAGACAAACAGTATTTAATGCAAGGTGTGCCAAATAAATAAAAATATCTCTAAAACTATACATCAGATTTGTTATATTTTGACATTTTGGGAGAGAGGAGAAGTAGCCGAACACTTTGATATATAATATGTGCATGGTATGTAAAGGTCATGTGTGTCATCATTACCAAAACCGATACCGATATTTACCGATATTGCCAATATCGGCCGATATTATCGAAAAACCAATACCGATACCCATCCCTATTTATTATCTAATGCTTTCACAGGGTTTGTTACAAAGTTTGTTTTTGCTGTTTCCCACCGCTATAGACCTTTTCACAGAAAAACAGAAGCCCCATAGGTCATGTCTAAACTGGTTTCTGGTATAACTTCACCATTTTATAAACCTTTACACCATCATCAGTTTATCATCTTTGTTTTTAACAGAATTCTCCAGTTATGAGCAGCACAAACAGCAGCAGTGTGGTCTGGTGCATTCTGGGACATGTAGTGTTTAATAAACATCTGAGAAAAAGTTTATAAAATAACATCCATGTGAATTAATGTGATATTTTTTAAGCAATTCATTTTGTAAATGTACTTACTTACTTACTAATAACTTATAAAGAAATACCAAAATTCAGTGTCTAGATTTATTTCCTCTTCTCTCTTGATCACCCAGCTATTAAGGTCCAGGTGATGAAGGTATAGGCTCAGATCCCCTACTCCCCAGTAACACTCCAGTGGAGAGGATCACCCCTCCTCTACAGGTGAAGAAGTTCATTTTAGTCACTTTTTTCTGGATTTTTTTTACCCTTGGTGACAATCTAAACCTCTTGACCGTAGATGAGGGTTGTAACATAAACAGACCAGTATACTGGGAGCGTCCCCTTTCGACTCACTTCCTCCTGTTCCTCCTTTGCCTGAGACAGAGACTCACTGGTTATCTGGAGCCACAGCCTTAGATTTGGTCTCACCCCATCCGCCTCTGCTGTGAACAGTGCACCCTTGACAATATTACTGAATATAAATTTCCTCTTAACTTTCTGTCATTCCACGAGCCTCTTTACAGTCTCTGATAATGAAACATTATGGAACTGGGACAGTAAAGTTTAAATATCCCACACAGGAGTAATCCCTAATTGAGACCATAATCACCAGAGATCATCTGAGCAGGTCTTTATGTTCCTCTGGAGAAACATCGTCCTGTTTTATCGGCTGATGAGCGCCACGCTATGAAACAAGAGCATCACCATTCATAACTTCTCTTTCATTCACTAAAACACTCCACCCCTCCCCATCCACTCTCTACTACCCACATCCTCCTCCTCCCCACCCACCTGCCTCTTCGCCTGCTATGACTCAGTCCTCTTCCAGCTGAGGATACACGAGGATAAAAACCTTGATGAAAAACAGCCAAGATTTTTTTTTTTACCCTAAGAAATGGCACAGTTGGCGGCGAGGCAGGGGATGGTAACCCCCCCTTCATTAGAACACCCCCCCCCCTTTACATGGAGATGGGTGCACTCTCACTTTATCTGCTAATTCATCCTTAAAAGCAAAACACAGAGAAGGCAGAGACGAGTGTTTCAAAAATAGTCTCTCATTTCTCCAGATAGGAGTGTGTGTCGTCACGACTCTGACATGGATGGATAGTTTCTTAAAGGCAAACTTGCCAACTTCACATGCCTTACATGGGACCTGAATGACAAAACCTTGAGGAATCAGAGCTGTCAGTCAAACAGGAAATCTGTACTTTTTTGGGGGGATGTTTCATGCTCATCATACTTTTACCTCATCTCACATCAATCCAAGTGGTGCACTGATGCAGATCACAGCAGAGGACGTTTCTGTCCACGCCTCCCGGCTGCTCGCTCATCTCCCAGGTGTCGGATCTGTCCCGGAGCCTCCGGGTCACTGAGACCTGACTTTGTTAATTATGCAAACCAAATGCCGCATAATAGATCACAATGTTGGCCATGTGACAGCGAGTCCTGCTTACATAACAGCTGATCAATCAGGCGGACAGAGGAGAGGAAGGTTTTAGCACAAAGTGAGCGAGGCAGCTTCCGGACAGCACAGCTGGACGTGCAGCTGGATGGTGAGGTTTACTAAATGTGCCTCTGTGGCTCTGGAAAAGGGATTTTCTGCTTCATTTGGCCACAAAATTAAAGATGTTCTGACATGTCTAAACATCAAGTCAGGATATATACGGCTAAAAATATTTGTTTACAGAAACCCTGATGATGTCACAGTGATGTCATTTGAGCTATTTAGGGTTCAGTTTGGGATGCCTGAAAATTGATGTCTGGAATCTGAAATATGTAAAAGTTTAGTAGAGAAATATGATTAAGACCTTACAATCAAAGGGACATTATACTGAATTCTGGGTTTACATGTCCCCATGTCTTTCAAACTGGTCCAACAATAGCAGCAAATAATAATTTTTTACTTTTTATCCCTCTTGACTCTGCTTTGATTTTGTTAATATTAAAATTGGATTCAGCTGAAACATTTAAAGGGATCTTGCTTCTTTTTTGGAGTGTTTCCTGGGATAGATAGCTTCCTGACCTGAACAGCCTCTATTTGGAGAACTACAGTTTACTTCCTTAAGGGTGTATGAGCTAACCGCTAGTCAGAGTGTGGCTAAGAACAAACTGTAGTGGAGTTATCTTAAAACTACTCAGATCTCCTAAATTTCATAGTTCATAAACCTATATAGCTTTATAAACAACACTTTCACACCGCTGTCAATTCGGCATAACAAAATGATTTACATGGTATTCTGTGGTTATTTAGCATAAACGTCACCAACAGCAGAAGATGTAGCACTTCTGGTGCATCCAGGGGTCTATGGGGCATCAGTTTCTTAGTATTTCTGTGAAATAACCATATAATGTTAAATCAGATGTGGCGTAAAGGTGATATTTGCAGGAACTGCTATGAACATTTGTAGACTTCCTGGAGATGGGAGCATTACACGTTGGCTGTTCTCAGTCTAGCTGTTAGCTTATCAGTCCTAGCTATTTCTCTGAACAGAGGCTGTTCAGGTGATATATTAATTCTGTGTAACTTTCATAATCACCCTTCAAAATCATTTAAAGACTGAGAGGAAATGATAAATGCTGTCAAAGAAACAACATTTTTGAGGGATAATCCTCCGCTGTGCTCAGGCGGTTTTTAGTTTTGTATTTTGATTTGTCATTAATGTCATTATCACCGCCACCTTGTGGCATAGCATGTCTAGTTGTCTATAAGGGTGTTTGCTAAAAATATCTGGACAAACATTTTTTTAGTCCTACAGGTTGTATGAAACATTTTGTGTTGAAACCTTTACTCGTTGAAATTGTTGTCACTGATTGGCCACATCATTGACCTTTGGCCTCTAAGGAGCGTCTGCCTTGAGGTGAGCACTTCCAGACTGCTCTCTGTGTGCTGATGGAGTGGACCCCTGGGGAGCAGTAAAACACCAAGTACCTGTTAAATTATTAAGTGTGTTTAACACTTCTGTGTCTACTGGATTGTTGACATCATTTACAAAACATACTGTAAGCTGAGAGTATATTAATTAATAAATGGCCTACAGTGCGTTTCTAGTCTTAATGACCATCAGAAAGCTTTAATGCTGTAAGTCACATGTCCACACCAACTCTGACACTGATTGGCAGATCGGATACATGGGGTGCAGTGTCTCGTTTCTTTGGTACTTTGTACACCAAAACATGTATAAATATATATATTTCAGAGGTGGTGGTGGTTGGGGGGGGTGGGGGTGTACAATTGGCTTGAGAATGGGGGTGGGGGTGGTAGTGTCCATTTAATTCAGGCAGCAGACCAAAAGTGGAGAGGACATGTCCCCCATGCTGCAGGGCACTGAGTACCCTCAACTCCCAACTGTCACGGTTTCCCCTCCTTCTGACCGCTCCTCCCGCTAAGACTCCATTTCCCGTCATCCCTCTGGCTTCACCTCCTCTATAAATGACCCTTCACCCCACACACCTGTGCTCAGTCATCGATTCATTCATTCATGCTACGAGCTTCATCTAAACCTACCAGGCTTCCGAGCTTCAGCCTCAACCTACCAGTAAGTCAGTTTTACTACTTACTTATCGGAGTAGTCCCGCGGTCTCGCTTCCATCGAGAACCGCACGGCTGCTCCGAGATTAACTGCGTGTACGCGAACGCTCAGCGCTAATTACTGCCGCGTTTGAGCCGCACACACGCTACACTCAAACTCACAGAGGTTTCAGCCGATCCGTTCTGACACCAACAGACTTTTATTCTTTTTCAGTTGGTTTTCTTTATGTTCCAAAATGGTTTTGAACTTGTCATAACCCTTTAATAAAACACTGTAGAAACAAAAAATTAAACGGGAAACCAAAAGATTATTGTGCTGCTCACAGTACATATTGCACATCTGTGGATTGCTTCAGGCTCAGTGTCTATTGACAATAAGCCTGTGTGTTTGTTCCTGTGTGGTTACCATGGTGATCCTAATGACCCAGAGGCAGCAGCTTTAACATTTCTGTTGATTTTAGTTCTTGTTGCACTTCTTATAGTTATTACACCTCAATGTAGGCAAGAGTTTAAACTTTAAAAACATGTGTTTTCAGAGTCAGAAAAAGAAAAAAATGTGTCTGAATAAGTTGGCTCTGTGCAGTGCTGTGGAAAAGTATTTGCGCCATACAGATTTATTCTGTTTTTGCTGACTCGTCACACCTAAATGTTTTAGATCAGTAGTAGTAAACAAATTTCAACATCAGACAAAGATAACCTGAGTAAACCCAAATACAGTTTTCAAATGAGGATTTTCTTTTTTGTTTTTTTTAAGGAAACAGCTCTAAACCAACCTGTCCCCGTGTGGAAAAAGATGGCCCTCTTTAATAAACCATGACTTATGTAATTCCACCAGCTACACCCTGATTACTGTCAGACCTGTAGAATTCAGAATTTACTTTAAAAAAAAAACCTGTTTGACAACATGGAGGAAGCTAAAAGATCTCAAAAAGCAACACGTCATGTCCTGTTCTAAAGAAGAACAAATAAAAACCCAAAATAATATCTAACGTACTGCAGGACTGACTTGGTTAAAGTTAAGGTCAAAGGTCATGATTCAGCAATATGAAAGTGACAGAACAAGAATGTGCAAGAGAGACACGACACAAAGACCCATCTCATTTTTACAAAAAGCAACATCTTGGTTCTCCCCAAGACTTTAGAGAAAATATTCTGGGGACTGATGAGACAAAAGAGTAACTTTTTGGAAGGTGTGTGTCCTGTTCCATCTGGAGTCAAACTAATTGTATTTCATAAAAACATCATCATCATCAGTCAGACACGGTGGTGGTAGTGTGAAGGTCTGGTCTTCAGGACCTGGACCACTGGCTGGAACTGATGGAACCATGAATTCTGCTGGAAATCCTGAAGGAGAACATCTGACCTTTGACCTTAAACTGATCATTTATTCTGTAATACCCTCCAATGTGTCTGAATTGACAAAACTCCTCCACAGCAACATGAAAGACTCATTACTAGTTATCACCACTAACACTGGAGTAGTTGTCAGGAGTGTTACAACCGGTTATTACATTTAAGGGGGAAGTACGTTTTCCACATAGGGCCAGCAGCTTGGTGTGGATTTTTTTCTCTTTATAATAAACACCTTCATTTTTGAAACATCATTTTGTGTGAGCGGCTGGGATGAGGATCAGCACCTCCAAATCTGAGGCCATGGTTCTCGACCGGAAAAAGGTGGATTGCCAACTCCGGGTCGGGAGAGAGGTCCTGCCTCAAGTGGAGGAGTTCAAGTATCTCGGGGTCTTGTTCACGAGTGAGGGAAGGAGGGAGCGGGAGATCGACAGGCGGATTGGGGCAGCGTCTGCAGTGATGCGGACGCTGAACCGGTCTGTTGTGGTAAAGAGGGAGCTGAGCCAGAAAGCAAGGCTCTCGATTTACCAGTCGGTCTACGTCCCAATCCTCACCTATGGTCATGAGCTTTGGGTAGTGACCGAAAGAACGAGATCGCGGATACAAGCGGCTGAAATGAGTTTTCTCCGCAGGGTGGCCGGGCTCAGCCTTAGGGATAGGGTGAGGAGCTCGGACATCCGGGAGAGACTCGGAGTAGAGCCGCTGCTCCTCCATATCGAAAGGAGCCAGTTGAGGTGGTTCGGGCATCTGGTAAGGATGCCTCCTGGACGCCTCCCTCGGGAGGTGTTCTGGGCATGTCCTGCTGGCAGGAGGCCCCCAGGTCGACCCAGGACAAGCTGGAGGAAATACATCTTCAGTTTGGCCTGGGAACGCCTGGGCGTCCCAGCTGAGGAGCTGGTGGACTTGGCCGGGGAGAAGGTGGCCTGGGCTGCCCGACTTGGAATGCTGCCCCCGCCACCCGGACCCGGATAAGCGGAAGAAGGCGAGGCGAGGCGAGACATTTTGTGTTCACTTGTGTTCTCTTTGTCTAATATTTAAATTTGTTTGATGACATTTTAAAACATACAAAAAAGGAATTCAAGAAGAAGGCAAACACTTTTAACAACATTTTGTTTCAGCTTTAAAATAAAAGTGTTCAGATCACTATGGATCAAATTAAAAACAAAACCAAAAACAGTTTTACTTCCCCAAATATTTTTTCAATAAATTGTTATTTTCTAAAAACAGTAAAATTTTGGTTCTGGTCTTTTTGCTGCTCATGTTTATATTAGATGTTTAAAAATCATCGTCTGCAGCATTAATGATGATGGTGATGGACAGATAAATCTGTTTTCAACAAATCAGAAAAACCATAATACCTGGAAAATGAAATATAATATTGCAATGTGTCACAAAAAGAGGTGGACCCATTTTACAGAACTGATCAAACAGCTGAATGAATTCAGCCACGACCTTCATCAGCTGCCATTGTTTACATTTATCTATATAAAAAGAGGAAGAGTATCTGATGAGCGTGCAGCTCCAAAGCTTGTTTTTGTTTAACACTGGATGTTAATCAGTCTGATAACACTTCAAAATGTTTCTTTTAAAAGAATCAGTGATTTTTAAGTAGATTCATATTTAAGTGATTAAAAGAGAACATCTGTTTCTTTTTAAAACAGGACAAAAAACTAGGAAATTCAGTGCAAACCAGAATAAAACAAACTCTTTTAAATCCTCTGAGTCCTGAAAGATATTTTGAAATATTGTGGAAAAAAATCTGAGTATTTCTCTCGGCTCTAAGCTATAAACAGCACAGAGGATAAATAAATCTTTTCAGTGTGTGAATGGCAGCCGTAGAGAGCGTGACATCATGAGCCAGGTCAGGGATGAAGCTCTGAAGTGCACGTCTGAGTGTTTTCGCTGATGTTTGTGATCCGGAGCGCTGCTGCTGCTTGTATTAGCATGGGACTGGAAGAGGAGTGTCTAACTCTGCGTGCATGTGCGCGTGCATGTGTGTGTCTACACTGATTGACGTCACAGACGCCCACTCATTTCCATCTTGTCTCCGCGCGCAGAGAGAATAGATCCCCATCTGCATCCAGCTCTTCTCCCCTCTGAACACTTCCTCTCCTTTTTCTCTTTGCGCCCCGTCTCCCTCTTCTCGATCACCTCCCTCTCTCATCCTGCCTCTTGTATATGCTTCCCACCCCCGTGGAGTGCAGCCAGTCTAGTAGACAAACAACACAGAGCAACACAAACTGTTTAAGACAGCCAGACACCATCATCCTCGCTGAGGACGTGTTATTATTAGAAACTTACCGCAAAAACAGCCACTCTTTCACCACTTGTGAGTTCACAAGTCTGAAGGAGTGACACTTGACCCTGGTTTTCTCACACGACCTGTTGGAAGCTCGTGCCTGTGCACTTTGTCCTCTTGCGCCTTTTATGCACGAGCAAAAAGTGTGACGTTCTTTCCACAACAATTGCTCATCCACATTCACACACAGCAGTATCTCTGCTGACGACAGAGCACGATTTAAATCACTTCCTCGCAAAAGGTCATCTTCATTCTTTTCTCAGAAAATACCCCCCTCCCATTCCACACACCCAACCCCCCGCTAACTTCTGTACACCAAAGTGCACAAATAGGCGCACACGGTCCTTGACCAGAACAGTGTGGACTGTGGATGTGAATAGATGGGGGGTTACAGGAAGCGTGGGATGACAAAAAGGTTTAAAGAAAGCTTATAAAACAGCTATTTCAGACATTATCAGAGACAGAAAGGAAAGGATGAGGAGTTCATGCGCTGCTGAGGCAACACTCCCTTGTGATAACTCAGACTGAACAACCAAAAGAACCAGAGGAGGATGCAGCAGACAGGGCAGATGGTCAGAGACACGGATAAACAGGCAGACAAACACTCAGTTCCGGCCTAAAACACATAACTGGCTGATGAGCTCGCTGATGCCTCAGGAGAGAGTTGCGTGTCTGCATCTTATCAAAGCCCTTAATGAGTCAGAGAGCTGATCACAGGAGACGGGATGAATGGACGGATCACTGAAGGTGTAGGAGCTGTAGGAACATCACAAGGACAGATGAGAGACGGAGGGGCGCAGAAAGGAGAGACCACCGTGGCTAAGATCTGAAACTTTCAGCCTGATCGATAATGTGTTTCCTTTAGTTTTCCTCACATCACTGCGCTTTATCGACAGATCTCACACGCAGCAGCGACTGCTGGATCCATACTCTGGGTCTGATTATATGACCTATAATGAAAAGTGAGCACATTAAACAGCTTGATGAAAGAGGCACATGAGAATGTGAATGAAAGAGGAGCTAAGGGATGAGCTAGCAGTCTTTTTAAAGACTTTGAAGTTTTGTTTTTTTAATTAAGAAATATGGCAATCCATATCAGTTTGTTAAAAAGACCTTGCATTTTTAATGGGATGCATATCATCCCCTGCCTTTCATGCTTAACTAAGATCATGTTATGTTGGAAATGATGACATTTTGAAAATAGCATGCATGTGATCCCATAATATTGCAAGATCTCATGTGATTCGTTAACACTCAGAGTATGTGTGGTGAATGGCATTCAGCTAATGCTATAAAGCTCAGGATCTGTAAAACTGACTGAGCCTTTTTTGTGTTTGCTAAGGTTGATTAACTGTGTCAGCCATCTTGAATGTTGACTCCTAAAGTGAAGTAGTTGTAGACCTTTTTAAAATTTTATTGAAATCTGCCCAGTGTGGTATGTTTGCTAACTTTCAGACATTGTTGACTCGAATAGTTAATTACAGCATTTCAGACAAAGATGTTGTGCAGTGTAGCCCTCAGAGTGTTTGTTGTTCATACAGTAACTCTTAGCTAAATGAAACTGTACCTCAATATTTGTAGCAATGATTGAGTTAGAACCATTTTTTGTGTTTGCGTTGGTTGGTTAGCTATGATGGTCTTCTTGGTATGGGTTGAGTCCAGAAGGAAGTAGTTGGACATCCAATGATTACTTTCTGAGTGGGGATGATAGCTATTTTCACACCAAATAATTTTAGCACAATATCTGTAACAATGACTGGGTAGCAGCCATTTTATGTCTGCTAGCATTGATTAGATGTAGTAGTTTTAAATTGGTCAACTCAAAAACTTAATCATAGTTAATGATTCGTTTCAGATAGTTTTATCAAAATCATTCCAGAGGTCCATGCTAACAAGGCTTATCATGGACGTAATTTGGGGTGGGGGACATAGGGGTACATGTCCCCTGCACTTTTTTTAAAGGCAGTTTTGAGCCCTGTAGGTTTTACTGTCTACAAACAATGTTACACTATATTACAGTAAATGGATCCTGGCTAATGTTTTATATGTATGATCTAATCAGTTTAAGCACCTCTTCTCCACCTTCAGGCCCCCCACTCCACCCACTTGAAATCTAAAGTTCATCCTTGGGTTTTACCACAACATTTAAATAGGTTCAAAGACGTTCCACAATGTGTCTTGTGACTGACTCTCGGGCTGTGCTCGAAATGAGTAAGTTAACATTTTGAACATAGCCTGTCCTAGTTATGACCACGCCAAATTTTAGCTCAAAACCCATAAAATTGACTGACTCAAACCCATCTTTAATGTTAAATAGCTGCAGCAGTTGGCACTAACCAAGGTTAATGGATGAACACAAAATGAGAAACTGAAATCAATTTTTAAAACCTGTTTATCCTTAGGGCTGCGTGGTGCAGTTAGTAGCAGGAGGACGTGTCCTTTCCAGCTCTCTATTGTGGTCTAATTTTGTGGCTTTTGTGGCTTAATTTCTTGGGGAAAACTCAGCCCTTTGTCACTGATGTTGGATTACACTGGATTATATTATTTTTTGGGACTTTTTGGATCTTTAAAGGACTTTTAACAGACTAAACTCCGATCCGGCAGAGAACGCTCCGCTGCAGCTGTAGCCTTGAAGGTATCTGCATGTCGCTGCTACCACTTCTTCTTCCTCACAATGATGAATCTATGCTCCTTAAAGCACATAGAAAGATCGCTGACCTTAAGGAAGATGTTCGACGTCTGTCAAATGAATTAGAAAGGAGAGAATTTCTGCTGTCAGATCTTACCAGTCGTTTCCCTAAACTGTCCAAAGTGATTATTAATCAACATGAACAGACATCCAGAGACACTCTGCTCCAGGACACTATTGCCTGGGACCCCTTATCACGGCCAACATCCAGCCCCACTCCAGACCCGACTTCATCTTGGTCAGAGGTTGTGGTACGTGGCCGAAAGAGGTCCCCTCCTGTTGTTTCCAGCACCCCACCTGACCTCAACCTGTCTAACCGCTTCTCTGTACTGGCTGAGGAAGAATCAGCTGCAATCTCTGAGCCCCTTCCTCCCATTCAATCACCACAGCCTGTGGAGGGAGGTGAGGAGGACAGAGGAGCAGCAGGTGGAGCAGCAGCCGTGTGTCTGGAGCCTGTAGTTCGTAAGAAGCAGCCTCCACAGTCTCTCCACCCCCGGACCTCAACTTCTACTGCCCGACGCAAAACACTGAAGGAAGCTGTGCGTCGACACTCCGCTGGACCTCCTGCCCTGGCTCAGGAGCAGGGCCCCTCCAGCTCCAGCTCCAGTTCCTCGGCCCCACAGGATCACAAACCCAAGATCAAACCCAGAACCCTCTTCGCCTCGTCCACTGTTCTCCCCAACCACTCTGCTGGTTGGTGACTCAATCATCAGGAACGTCCGCTTCTTCAACGTCATCACAAAGTGTTTTCCATCGGCCACCGTTCAAGATATTCTGGAGAAACTTCCAAGTCTGCTGTGCCCTATCTTTAAATGAAATGGTTAAAAATTCCAGAGCTGTTTACTTCTCTCAACTAATTTCCTCAAATAAAAACTCCAAAGTTCTGTTTGACACGATCAATCAGATAGTTTCACCTAAAACGCCCCAAATCCCTGTGTTCTCAAGGTCTGATTGTAACAACTTCCTTTCATTCTTTGAGAACAAAATTAGAAACATCAGGTCAGGTTTCTCATCCCCATCTGCTCCCTGTTCTCCCATCCACCCTCCTCCTTCCCATACCTGGTCCTTCTTCACACCTGTTCATTTTCAGAACATCTGTCTCATTCTTAAAAACATGAAAAAATCTTCAAGCCCAGTTGATATTCTCCCAACCTCTTTGCTTCTTAAAGCTTTTGACCTAGTTGGCCCATGCATTGTTGATTTTATCAATCTATCCCTCCAAACCGGCTCTGTCCCCTCCATCTTTAAACACGCTGTTATTGAACCCATCCTTAAAAACCCAGTCTGGACTCCTCTCAGCCAAATAACTACAGGCCCATTTCCAAACTGAGCTATATCTCTAAACTCTTAGAAAGAGTTGTGGCTGATCAGCTGGTCTCTTTTCTGGAACAACACAACATTTTTGATAAATTCCAATCTGGTTTCCGTAAAAAACATTCAACAGAAACAGCTTTACTCAAAGTATCCAGTGACATCATGATGGCAGCAGACTCCGGGGAGTTTACAGTCTTAGTTCTGTTGGACCTTTCTGTTGATCACAGCACCTTAATGACCAGACTCCGTGACCTGGTGGGATCTCTGGAACAGTTTTAGACTGGTTCAGATTGTACCTCTCAAACAGAAGTTTCAGTGTCCATATAAACAACATCATGTCAGATACTACAGATCTGTTCTGTGGGGTACCCCAAGGCTCTGTTCTGGGTCCACTCCTGTTTTTACTATATCTCCATCCTCTTGGACAGATCATTAATAGATGTCACAATGTCTCCTACCACCTTTATGCAGATGACATTCAGCTGTACTGCTCCTTCAAGGACTCAGAGTTCTACAAACTGTCTGAACTACTGGAGTGTCTGTCAGCTATTACTAACTGGTTAGAAAAGAACTTCCTTCAGTTAAACCCTGAAAAGACTGAATGTCTGATTGTTGCCCCTGATAGGATGGTCCCTCTGATCAGTCAACAGATTGGACATTTAAGTTCTGCTGTAAAGTCAAACCTGAGGAATCTGGGTGTTATTTTCGACCAATCAATGTCTCTTGAAGGTCACTCAAAACAGCTGGTCAGAAACTGTTTTTATCATCTGAGAAATATTTCCAAACTGAGAAAGTTGGTGTCAAAACCTGAACTGGAAATGGTTCTTCATGCTTTGATCTCCTCCCGTCTAGATTACTGTAACACACTTTTCACATGTTTGAACCAAAAAGCCCTTGACCGCCTTCAGCTGGTCCAGAACTCTGCAGCGAGGCTCCTCACTGGAGCAAACAGGAAAGATCACATCACTCCTATTCTGAAGTCTCTGCACTGGTTACCTGTTAAATGTAGAGTTCATTTTAAAATCCTGACTCTAACTTTCAGGGCCCTACATGGTCAAGCTCCTCTTACGCTCCAACCCGAGCTCTCAGGTCCATAGATCAGAATCTCCTAACAGTTCCAAGGACCAGATTTAAAAGTCGAGGTGATCGCTCCTTCCAGTCTGTTGCACCGCGACTTTGGAATGACCTTCCTTTAGTTTTACGCTGTATAGACAGTCTGGACTCCTTTAAAAAGCAGTTGAAGACCCAATTATTCAAAACTGCTTTTAAATAACTCTTTTGTGTTCTCTTGTTGTTGTTTAATGATTTTGATTTGTAATGATATTTTGTTTGTTTTATTGATTTTATTTGTTTTATCATGTTTGATTCTGTTTTCTGTGAAGCACTTTGTGATTTTTTCTGTGAAAGGTGCTATATAAATAAACTTTACTTACTTACTTACTTACTGTTGCACCACATCAAGGAGGTTGTGTGTTGGCATCCCGGCTGCAGCCTCTTTGAGTGGAGTTTGCGTTTTCTCCCAATGCATGTGTCGGATTCCTCCTGGTACTCCGGCTTCCTCTCAAAGACCAAAAACATGCCTGCTAGATTAATTGGTGACTCTAAATTATCCCATGTGAGTGCGTGAATAGCTGTAAGTCCTGTTTGTCTCTGTGGCCCTGTCACGGACTGACCTTGCCTCTTGCCCGATGTCTGATATGATCCCTGTGACCCTTATTGGATGAAACATTTCAGAAATGGATGGATGTTCATGCTTATTTGCCAAGCTGATTATTCTAAAATCCACAAAATGACCACTGAAAAAGCCTACTAGTGGGACTTTACGGTCCCAACTAGTTGAACAAAAATGTCACTGGAAATAAAAGTCTCACTAGTTTTTTTTTTTTTTTTTTAGAGAGGCAGGGAACACCCTGGACAGATCCGCAGTCCATCACAGTAGTTGGGAACTATTAGTATATAAGGCCTAATGCTTGATGTCGCATGAGACATTGCATAAAGAGTCTAATGGCTTGCCATACAGGAACATTGAAAATGTGGCAAAAACATTACCCACACATTTCCCCGGAAAGGTGGGAATAAAATTGTGTCACGAAAGTAATAATAACATCTTTTGTTTATTTCTAAACAAATGTATATTTATTTAAAGCCCTAAAGGAGACATGAAGCGTCGCCTCGCTGAGAAGAGACAAACGTGAGTCGATGCTGCCATCTAGTGGCGGGGAGACGTAACGCCGCTCTGCTCTGGCTCAGAAAACCTCGACAAAATGGAGCCGGTGAGCTCGGCCATGACAATGCAGGTCAGACAGGCTGCATGTGCTGCACACAAAAGCGGAAGAAAGGTCCATAAAACCAACATGGAGTCATGTCGAGTTTAAGATCCAGACAGTGAGTCAGGAGCAGAGTGAGGTGTAAACAGGAGAGCTTTACAGGGACTGGGCATCACTCTGACCAGTCTAGGTCCTCATGTGAATCCTTGTGCTTTTTAGTAGTTAAAAGCAAAATGAGATGAAATAATAAAAGCAAACATCATCACATAGTGCTGGAGGCAAACTGAAGAACCTTCCTGTCTGTGTAGCAGCCTATACATAAAGTAAACATGGAGCTGTCTTTGTGTGGGTAAATAAACCAGTGGTTTTCTGCTTCAGGGTCTTTAGGGTGAATGTGGGTCATGAATGAGTTCATGTAGAGTTTAATATGACTGAGTGAATCCAGAGTGAACGACGGGATTATGAAGGGCTTTACTAAAGGCCTTCACTGGAGCGCTTCACACACAAGGATAGGACGACGAAGCGAACGCTGCTTCACCTGCCTGAGAGGTGTGATGCAACATTTACAGGTTTAAATCAGATGGTTCATTTGAGCCTATAGGACCAGATGAACTTATCCTGTGAGCAGCACATACAAGGAAGAGCTGCTGTTGTCTGCAGCAACATTTGGTTTGGAGTCAGAGGTCACAGAAGCAGATTTCTGGTGACGACAGGAGTTTTTCTTTGAAAAATGAGCCTCTGATTGTTTGCAAGATTCCACATGTAGCTGATAATGGAAGGAACTGAGGACAGGTCTGTCCTACTGCCGTTTATTCATTTCAAAACAATCCACGACCTCATCTGGACATGAACCCTGATTTATAGGCTTATGTCGGAAAACAACCCAAAACCTTTTACTTTTGTCTTATTTTTGACAATCTGCTTTTAAAGAAGCACACTGGAGACGCCGATTCGAGGAAAATTCCCAGGACTTCTTTTTATTAAGAGAATTTCACAACATAAGAGAGGGACCAGACACCTGCAGTTATCAGAGAATTCCTAATTCAATCTTTCAAAATAAAATCAAAGGAAATAAAGTAAAACTTGAGTTTTTTAGAAAAGCTGACATGACAGCCCGGATGGAGTGGGAGCTGTTTTTTTTTTCCTTTTTTTTTCCACGCAGGGTCGTCTAGGAGACGGGTCGGAGGCAATCGCTGTTCCCGGAATGTTTCACATGTTCGTCTTCCTCTTTCTTATGGACAACACGCTTAAACACACTTTCTTTATTTGTTTAAAACACAATTTAAGTGGAAAAAAAATAATTCATGAAACGAAAGCATAAGGGAACTCACTGCACATTTAGAGGTCTAAAAGAATCATCCACATTAAGATGGCTGAACTGTTAATAAGATGGACAAAAAGGCTGAACTGTTGAGGAGAAGGAAGTCTGTGGAGGGGAGGAATGGGGTGAGAGTGGGGAAGGAGAGGGGGGGGGGGAGAAGAAAAACAAAAACAAAACACAGTAATACACAACTCACAACATAGCCAATCCGGCAGGGACACGCTTTCTACACCAAAACAAGCCGTCAACAATCATGAAATGCCATTTTAAAAAAGATTTTTAGTGTGGTTTATCTTGCTTGCAGACACCTGATATGACCACTGCAAATCTGCAAGGCGCCCCATTATCAGCTTTGCTTTTTGTGCTAAAAATCTGTACGGATACTTATAAAATCATTGATAAAAATATTCATCTGTTAACAATACGCCTTGGAGGGAAACCATGTGAGAGACTTGAAGGAAAGGGGACAGGGAGGAGAGGGCTAGCTGGCTGGGGAGTGGGATCTGAAGGTAGGTGGCTGTGGAGGAGGAAGCTTGGGCAGTGGTGCTACTCGGACTTGGCCTCCTCCTTGGCCTCCTCGGGGGCTGCCTCCACCTGCAGGGCCAAGCACAGAAAGTCAGACGCTCTGGTTTAAAGCGATAAGCGGGACGGCGCTGGTCTTCCACTCACCTCGTTGGTCTTGGCCTCTCCGTTCTCAGAGTGGTTCTCCTCGTTGGCCTCTGCCTCGGCGTTCTCCTTTGCCTTCTTGGTCTTCTTGTCCTCCTTCTTATCATTCACAGCCTTTTCTTTCTGTTGAACAAGAAAGACAAATAAATGAGTCGTTTACACTCGAGCACGACCTGGCATTTTCATTTAAGACGCTATGCAAACGACTCACCTTTGCCGCCTTCTTCACCTTTGGTTCTGGCTTGGGAGGGGTTGGTTTCTGGGGAGAAAGAAGGAAAATCTTCAGGACAAAGCTAGTTTTCATTATAATAGTGTCTTTTCTTATCATTCACAGCCTGTTTGGCAAATTTCCTAAAATGTAAAGAAACTATACAACACAAAAAAACATTTTAAACTAGATTTTTAGGTCAAAAATACTTTTAAAAACATGCTTTGGAACTTATTTATATTCATGTCTCTGTAATATCCAAATACTTTATTTACAACAATCAAAGTATCATTTATTGATTTCTAATTGCTGTTTTAGTTATAAAATGGTTGTTTAAGAAATATTTTCCCTTTTAAACGGCGTCTAACATGCAGTTTGCTTTAAGGCTATTATCATACTTAGAATAACACATTTAACACTTTTGTTTTGTTATAAATGTAAATTTAAAGTGAAAAATTTAGTTTTATGCGTTTATTCAATTCCCTAAAGTTAAAACCATGAGAACTACTGGTGTTTGCACATATTTCTGCACTTTTATTGATCCAACGTGTTTTTAAACTGCATGTTTGGTTAAATGAGTGCGTAAGGATATATTCTCACCGCCGATAACCGAGCTGATCTCCTCTGGGGCTGAAAGGGAACAAAGACAGTTAGGATGCACTAAAAACACACGCCACATCTATAAAACCTCTTTACGTCTCCTACACACTGATTAAACTTTAATTAAGTGCATAAGGAGTTAGAAAGTCTTACCTCCTCCTTTTCTCCTGCTTCTGTTCCCTGTGACTGAAAAACACAAACACATCAGGTCAAAACAATGACAAAAAAACAATGAACAGCATCCCTGAGGTTAAAATTGTGTTTATATGTACAGAAAACAACTGCCAGATGGTCAAACCATGCATTCTGATTAATTACAGACTTGTTGAAAAAACTTTTCAATCCCAAGTGAAACTGACTAAACACCTCAAATACAGGTGGATTTATTGGATTAGAGGCTCTGAATGCGGTGTGAACGCGTGAATTCAGAGGTGTGCTGTGAGAGTTCAGCCATGCGGGTCTCTGGAGCCTCATTCTGAGGGTCCAGGCCCTGCTTTCCCCCCTCACTCCCCTCCCCATCTCTTTCTCTCATTCAAAGCATGGAGCTCGGATTTGAAAGCTGGCGCGGGAGACTTTCAGAAGGGGGAGGGACCTGCCGGTGCTCTCGGGCGCCACCTGCCGGCGGCGGCGCGCCATCGCAGCCATTTGGGACCGCGAACAAAGACAGAAAATATATAATTTTATCGAAACGCGACGGCCAATGTTAGTTTTCATGATCAAAATGCAAAGTAAAGGCACTAGAGCATTTTCTGGTGCAACTTCCAGCCGGTTCGGCGGCCGAACGGCGATAAGTGAAGCGTTTGTTCTCGCTAGGTCGGCGACGAAGGTGGACAAGAGCTGCAAAGCATGGCTGCTGCTTGTGCTTTAACTGCATGGAGACCGAGAGAGACTTCTGGCTCCCCAAAGGACAGCGGCTCGCGCACAAAAAAACGCCTTTAATAGGCCGTATTCGAGCGGGAAAATATTCGCTCCAACGCACAAAAAATGTACATTATATCTAGAAAATAGGCAAAAATTCCCAGCGACTAATAACGGCTATTCGTTGCGTTATAATTAAGTAATGTCTCAGAGGGATGTCTTCACAATCGTTTGCAGCGGATTCTTAGCCGATTTATCCTTGAAAATATTTTTTTTATTTTGCGAATACGTACCTTTCTCTTGGGCATGTTGATCTCTTGGAGGTTTTCTTACAAAGACAACTAAAAACTGTTTTTCTCAGTGGGTTCAGTGCATGTGAAGACGAGTGTCTCCCTTATGCTCGGCAGTGTAGTAAACACACTGGAACAGAGAGGCGAGTGGTTGAATGGGGGGAGGGGTGCGGCTAAGAGGCATGATTGATAGGCTCTCAGCCAATCAGGTGACGACATTCGGGGCTGCAGAACACTTGGAATTTTGGAGCCGGTGATGTTCTGGGGGTCTGCGCGAATGGCTTCCTCTTGCGGGGCAAAGACGGCGGAGAATGGAGGGGCTTTAAGCTGCACACGCCACTGTCCCGCGCTTTAGAGCGGAGGCCGCGAGGCTCAGCCGCACGCGCTGTTATAAACCAGGCCCCAGCGGCAGGCGCGAGCCCCGGCGTAGAGCCGTGTGCATCCCCGCTGGATTAGACCGTGAACGCGGGAGCTCACGTCTGTGGCTTTCAGCGGCGACAAAATTTAACCAGAAACCACTCTTGTGTTAGAATCCAACATGGCGCCCACGCCTCTGTGGCTCATTTTTTTCTGTTTTGTCAGTCGGCTTTCCTAAATTTGTTTCAGGCATAAAGAAAGGCATCACTCTCTCCGCTGCAGAGGCCTGTAGGGGGCCTACGGAGCCTGTCTAATGAAAAGTGGCCGCTTAAGAAGGTTTTGCTGTTACACAAAGACGCTTTTAGACTGAAACCAGAGGCTCGAAATCACAGCAGATTCTCACTTTTTGATTAGAGCGTCCATTCGCATTCAGCACCAACAATAAGGTGGAGCACTGTGTTCGGGAACAATGAGACGAGTCTGGCTCACAGACAAAGAGGTCGAAGCTGAAATATTCAGACAATATAACCTCGATGTGTTGCCATCTTGACTGGCCCATCGCCTCAGTGTGTGTGTGTGTGTGTGTGTTGAACAGAGAGAGAGGGAGAGTAGAGAGAGAGAGAAGGGGCGGGGAGGCGGAGGAGGAATGTAGAAGCTCCATCCACTGTTCAGAACAGAAGCATTTGCGCAGAAAAGTCTGCGATGCCAAGAACACACGTCCAGTTTCTCAGCATTGGAAGTTTGTTGTAGTTTATTTTTTTCTTTTTAATCCACATTTTGGCTCCACTGCTGCTCAACATCCGCAGAGCAAAAGCAACCCGGACTTCTTGTGACAGCAGCAGCAGCATCAGGGATCTAACATGGTGATCAAAGTGTTCATAGCATCGTCCTCCGGATCCACCTCGGTAAGGGACCCTACTGTGGTTTGTTTACTCCAGGTTTTAGCTGCACTCATGCAGGGATTGTTGAGGGCTTAGCTGAACTTTTACTGACCTCACTAACTGATGTCCATTAGGCTGTCATCCTCTCAGTTTGGAGGAGTTCTGGCTCATAAGTCTTCAGAAGTTTAGACATGCTTTTACTGATTTTCATAAACTTTGTCAGAGAGAAAGAAACTGAGAGGAAGTCAGACAGAGTACAGGCCCTACTTTTCTGCAAAGCTGCGGTTTGTCACAGGGCTTCCTGAAGTGACAGTTTAGATATTTTTGTTCTACAGCTGAAAACAGGAAACGGAAGAAAAAAAAATCAATAATGGACTTAAAATTCTGTGCTGTGTCACCTGATGCCAGTGCAGGAAGTTTGGGTGGGTGTTAATAAAGGGGGCTCCTGGGATCTGACTTGCTGTAGTAGAGTTCTTCATTTCTGTGCTTATGCAGTCCTGAGGAACATTTGCAAGTTTCTTCCAGAGTGGAGAGGAATGATGGTGATGCAATTCTCCAGGGTCCCCTTTCAGACAAGCAGCTGCAGTTAAGAACCGGTACTTAGGATTTTCTGAAGTCCTGGATTGACCTAGGCTGCACAGTATTAGGAAAACTTGCATTATTGTTGACTATAAATCCACATTACAATGTTTACAACGCTCTTCATGAGCTGGCTGTTGGTATTTAAAGAGGTGGGGGTTCCATATGATTGATTATATATTTGCATGCAGTTGGAATCTGGTTGATTGGAAGGATTTGCAACATCAATACATTAAAATATACTCATTTATTGTTAAATTCTGTTCATAGTTTGTTAGCTTTTGCAGTAAAATGCAGTTTGCAAAACCTCCCAGAAACAAGAGCTTCTACGTCATTAATGCTGAATTTTTTCTCTCAAAAGTCTTTAAATGAAAGTCACTTATCATTATGTGGGATTTAGATTTCCTTTCTTATAATTTCCCTGATCATAGAAAGGCTTGCTTTTGCAGCTCACATGCAGAGGAGAGGAGGCCCATTTCATGAGGGCAGCAGGAGACTTTATTGCTCCCACTGTAAATGACATTTACTCATAAGCAGCCTCACAGATACAGGGCAGGAGCTTTCTGCAGAGTCAGAGCAGACCGAGTTTAGAGCCAGCATTACCCTCATCATGCTAGAGTGTGTCTGAGGAAATGCATTACCTCATTGATCTGCCTTTAGTAAAGTCTGCTATAAGAAGTGGAGGAATTTAAGCTTACATTTTATTCAACATGTCTGTCAGTCAGATCAGTTCTATAATACAGCTTTTGATAGATTTTTAGATTGAACTATTAAGACTGACATACAGTAACACCTGGTTTTCAGAGCACTTTTAAATATTTTGATATGCTTTTGTAGCCTCGTGATCTGCTTTATATCAGCCTAATTCAGGACACGATTGGAGGAAAAACACTGAGACGAGTGGGAGTGTTTCAAAATAGCAGTTTGGAGCTTTTGCTCTACAGAGAAATATGACAGACGGTGTAATGTTAGCCTCGGGGAGGTGTTACATCCAGCACCTGACAAGCTACAATACTCAGGAAGAACACACATCAATTTCCACTCATATACTTCAGCAGCTGTAATGCGCACTGATTTCATTTTGGACAAAAAAACCCCAACAAATCATAACATTTAGTTATACCATACGTCAGTTATTGCAAATAAAGTGTGCACTAGAAAGTAAAGACTAAAGTCATTTAGTCTTTACTATTATTTTTAAGTTTCCAGCTTTATGTAGGGTTGGTTTTGCCCATTGATGCATTGCTACAAGCTTATATGATGGGAATCAAATATGACTTAGAAAAATACCTGCAGTTGTTTGAAAGATAAATAAAATTAGAAGTTGAGTATGTTTAACATTTCTGTCTTATCCCTACTTTATGAGACAAGACCCTAAATAAAAACATGCTTCCTATCAAAACCAGTGGATAATTAAAGTATTTTTCACTTTTGAACATTTGGAGTTCTCAAGATTTAAGTAATATTGCAGCCATTGTTGAATTACTGCCTTATCCACTGTAGATAGCTCCCTGAACAGCCTCTGTTCAGAGAAATAGAGTTTACAACCTTCAAGACTGATGAGCTAACAGCTAGTCTGAGTGCATCCAAGACCAAAATGTGTTCCTACCACCTTAAATCTGCTCTAATCTTCAAAATCTCCCGACAGTTCATGCTAACCCTGTTTTACAAAACCTTACACTACCTTCAGTTATTGATATGAAATTATGTGATTATTCTTCAGTATATATCACCAGCAGCAGTGAAATGTAACACATTTGGTGAATCCAGGGGTAAAGTTCTGCAAACCTATCTGTGTAATGTTAAACTGATGTTGGTGTGAAGGTTTATACATTAACTTTGTTTAAACTGCTGTGAGGTTTTGGAGATTTCTTCTAACAAAGGCAGTTCAGGAAGCTTTCTGCACAGAATCACACTAAAGAATTATTACTTCAAGATTTTGTTTAATGGGGGAAAGTATTATTTAAATTATGAAGGGAAATAATGTTTGTTTAAAAAAAAAAAAAGCAGATTAACATCTAGAGTCCAAGCTGTATACATATTCTGAATTCAAATAATGTTGCACGGTATTAGAAACATGTAATTGCTATTACCTTGGATATTAAGGTGACATCTTTTGCAGTAAACCTACGTTTTCATCACTCTTTTGTTTGTGTTCCGTCAACATGAAGTTCACAACTTGCTGCGTTTTAGAGTTTTAGCCACTATTATCTAAAACCAAATCCATCGACAGGGAAACACTTGTCACTGGGAATTTACCAGTCTATGATTTATTGGAATCCTATCAGCTCCTTGCAACACTGATACTACAGTATTGAGAACTGCATTGTGCAGCCCTGTGTTGGAGTCTGAGTGGGTTTAGGATTTCTGTCTCATCTTCTGATCATCCCTGACTCATCAAACAGATTCAACCCATTTAATTGTTGATGAAAATCATTGCATATAGTTTTCACTTTTAAAAAGATATAAAAAGGTTGAGGAGGTTGAAGGAGAGGTGGATGGAGAATTAAGATGTTTTTATATTACTGTATATTTTTATCACATCCTTTATAGGTCACTGACTTTTGGACCCTGACTGGAGGTAAAACAGGCAGCACAAACAGCTCATTGTGCTGTTTTTATGCTGAATCTGTCTCACATATAAAGAGTTAAAATCCTTAAAGCTGATCATTGAATTCACACAAACTTTGAATCACCTCAGGAAAGTCAGTTATCTCATTAAAGCCTTTAGTGTTACCATCTGAAACATTTAAACACTAAATAAATTCAGGTGTTAGACTTTTTATATTATACATTCCTCTTGAAATGATATCTTATAAAGACTATTTGCATGCATTTGCCTTTTTCCACATGATCCTGAGGTTCCTATAAGGCCACATTTGAGAATCAAACTAGGACCTTTACCTAAAATGCATGGATGTAAATGCCGTGCACACTTGCAGCAGATCACTGACAGCTTGGAAGGGAAATTTTCTCTTTAAAAAAATCTACCATCAATGCAGCACTTATTACTCACTCATTTACATATATGTGCTTCCTCATTGCCATAATAAATGCAGAGTTGTGAGACTGTCTAAATGTGTTTTCCCCTGCATGTTTGACGTTAGAGGCTGAAAATCAGGCTGGTTTTTGATGGCTGCTGTGGCGAGGGACTCAGTTTGTGTAACAAGTGATTCTGTAGAGTTTTATTGACGTTTCACCTTTAGGGAGCTGTAGGGAATCCAGCCAGGGTGGCTCTTTTGTAACTGTTATAAATGCTGACTGAGCTGAGGACTGGGCGGAGGCTACTGCTGGCTTTCACATTCCAGTATGTGACTGTTTACAAAAAAAAAAAAAAACGACTTCATCTTATCAAGACAAACCTTTATCCCTTACAAACACACTTGCTGTGGTTGAGTCATGTTTCCTTTTTTCAGAGGGCAGACTTGAAAGTTGGGCCTCAGATGGATTAGTCTTATCTGTACAGCTCATTGTTTGACAGAAGTAGTTTTCTTTTCCAGCTGGTTGAGATAGACATACACTAAGTTGACCTCAACAATGGGTCATCAGAGCTGACTGAATCAGTGTCCGCCTCATTGATCTAAGCTGTGTTGTGGATCCAATCCAATCAATGCCTATTGTCTAGCAGCTGTTAATGCTGGAGCTTTGACCTTTTTTGGGAGAACTGATCAGGTCTGATCTAAGCTCTCACACGAGGCTGTGAAATGAAATCCATGGTGTGTAATGATGGAGAGTTCACCTGCTGCAGAAGATTTAGTGAAAATGCAACGAGACCTTTGACCTATTAATTCAACTAATAACCAAAAATAAATCACTCTAATTTGGATTTACATACTGATGAACACAGTTTGTATAAAGATGAACATTCTGAAAATTCTACCAGCAAACAGTCATGGTGATTTTTTTAAAGAATCAAATAACTAACTCCAGGTAAATTAGGAAATACGATTTGAATATGCAGCAGAGAAGAGCTACATGAATCCACATCTGAGGTGTATTTTAATTTATAGTCAGTAAAATGCTCCCATCTATTTACATGGAAGGGGCGAGACTTAAAGCGCTTAAAGCTGCAGTCCGGAGCTTTTTTATTTTATGTATCAAAGTTTTATAAATGTTTCAAATGATTTTTCGGTTCTAAACTATGATAAATGAGTAGGACTCCAAAACTTTTGTTATTCTTCTTAAGTCCTTTCTTCCTCCCATAAATTCACACTGACGGGCAAATTTTTTAAGCCAATAGAATTCAAGCTTTTGCAATGTCAGCTGTCAGTCAACGTGCAAGCGCATCATGCAACCCTGTAAAGGTGGGGCCGCGCACAGGACGCTCTGTCTTCCTGTTTACAGTCGCCATACCGGAAGAGCACAATCACAGAGAAGTCGGAGCAAACTTCTGCTAAAAAGTTAGCCATTCCTTAGCTACTGAGGGCTACATAACTTCAGAAAGGAAATCAAAAGTCTGGTGACTAAACTTGGTGAACAAGGCATCAGAGACCTGAGTGATAGCGGGGTGCAGCAGTGGCAGTTTCCGAGGCAAAATCTCGGGTGTGGGAGGAGTTTAATGAGACCATGGAGAAAGACTATCGGTCGGCTCGAAAAAGGTTCTGGCAAACCATCCGGCGTCTCAGGGGAGGAAGGCGGCAACTTGCTCACACTGTTTACAGTGAGGACGGGGAGCTGCTGACGTCAACTGGGACTATAGTCGGACGGTGGAAGGAATACTTTGAGGAGCTCCTCAATCCCACCGACACGCATTCCTATGAGGAACCAGAGCTGGGAGGCCTGGGGACGGACTGTCCAATCTCTGGGGCAGAAGTCGCTGAGGTAGTCAAAAAACTACGCGGCGGCGGAGCCCCGGGGGTGGATGAGATCCGACCTGGGTATCTGAAAGCTATGGATGTTGTAGGACTGTCGTGGTTGACACGTCTCTGCAACATTGCGTGGTCATCGGGGTCAGTTCCTGTTGAGTGGCAGACCGGGGTGGTGGTTCCCATTTTTATGAAGGGGGACCAGAGGGTGTGTTCCAACTATACGTAGGGGGATCACACTCCTCAGCCTCCCTGGAAAGGTTTACTCCAGGGTACTGGAGAGGAGGGTCCGGTTGATAGTTGAACCTCAGATAGAAGAGGATCAATGTGGTTTTCGTCCTGGTCGTGGAACTGTGGACCAGCTCTTTACCCTCGCTAGGGTGATGGAGGGGTCATGGGAGTTTGCCCAATCCACATGTGTTTTGTGGATTTGGAAAAGGCTTATGACTAGGGATGTAACGATTCACTCAAGCCACGATTCGATTTGATTCTCGATTTTAAGCTCCCAATTTTTGATTTTTTTTCCAACAAAATTAATTTATTTTATGGGCAAATAATATTTTTTTTCTTTACAATAGCCCTTTAGTCCTTGTTTCAAATTGTAATTTTCTATTGTCTTACTGGAAACAAGGGAAAGCCAAAATGCTGCCACACTGTTGACTTCTAATTGACTGGAGCATCAGCTATCTTGAAGTTCCTTACTGTAGCCCTGCTTGTCTCTGCTCTGAATGATTAGCAGAACTTTGTCACCACTGTGTGTGATGGTTGAAATGTCCTCATTATTGTTTAAACTTAAAATGTATTTGTCAGTAAGTATAGTTTAATAGATATTAAGGGAAATGTGTTCATTACTCTTTTCATTAACAACGTTTGTCAGTAGTTTTTAGCCAAATACTAGATGTAGTTTTGTTAAAGGGCCCATGTCATGGTTTTCCGTGTTTTCTGACTTATCTATCATGTTGCAACGTTGAGTTCTCACCTTAAACCTGCCAGAAAGAGCAAAAAACGGCGTCCATCTGTCTCCTAGTCCAGCCAGTGAGAAGCTCTTCAAGATTTCAGACCCAGGTTTCAAACAGTTTTTTTCACTCCAGCCCGCTATGAGGTCATAGTGATCCGGACTTGCTTATATGGTAAATTCTCCGCCCACATGCACGTTCACGACACCTGGCGCGAGGAGAACGCCAGTGCTGCTGCCGCCATTGCCCATAGACCGTGTAGTGTTTAGTTTCAGTTTCGTTTCTCTTTCACGTGACGGCACTGCCCCCTGCTGCAGCAGAAGTGTCAGGCTGCCAAATAAGGAGAAACCCAGCAGAACCGGAAGGCGGCGCTTTCTTCTGATCTCTGAGTTGCTCCTTAGGAAATAATTACAGCGTATTTTGAGTTATAATGGTGCAACGCTGATCTAGAGGCATCAAAGATTACACCTGTTTAATATAAAGTGATTTAAATATTGAGTCATGGGCACTTTAAACAGATGTTAATGTTGATTTTTATTTAGTAGCTGTAGTAACGACATGTGACCAGCAGGGGACGTCTAGCGTTAGAGAGCTAGAAAGCAGTTTGTGCAGCAGAGGAAGAAACTATTTTTATACTCTCCTTTTCAGGTATGAGTTATCCATAAGAACACCTGTAGTGTCATGTAACTTTAACAGAACATTCATGAATGCATTAAGTTGTTGATCCGGTTTTGATTTTGCTTTTTTCTTGTTGTTGAACGAGGTTTAGCTTACAGTTAGCCGCTAGCTGATAGCCAATGATGCTAACTAGTTGAAATTATAATCGGACTTGCATTTTATGTTTTTTTATGATCACTCTGTATGTATTTAAGTTGAATTAAGTCGTTTAATACACGTCTGAGCAGAGAAAGTAACGTGTCTGTGGTTCTTTTATCAATAGGCCCGTTTCCACTATCGGAACTTCAGGGTAATTTTACCGGAACTTTGCGGTGCGCAACTGTTTTCATTGATGCGGGCCATTTCGAGAGGGCCGTCTTCAGGGACCAACGGAGTCCCTGATCAGGGGCAGGTACTCGGATCGGCCCGATAGATTCACGGAGTGGGAAATGTGGTTAACTCGTGCTGATTGGTTGTGGGATGAAGGAAAACGATGAAAGCAGACCGCGCCGAGATAAATTACCTGGGTGTTGTTGTCGGAGCTTGCAAAATGACCGTGTCTTCGAGGTTGGATTAGTTTGTCATGAAGTATACTCGTCCTTCTGTTCAGCACTCCCATCACTATGTATAAAAACAGCGAAGTACGCCACAACCATTGCTTCTTCGTCCATTGTTTATTTATTTATTATTCTCCGCTTCCTTGTCTGTTGGCGCCTTTACGCTTGTCAGTGACGTCGATGTTGACGTCTTACAAAAGTTCCGGAAAGGTGGGGGCTGTAATGGAGACACGAGCGCTGAGCGGAACGAGCCAGCTGATTGTCCCGGTCAATTTCACCCTCTAGGATTTACCCTGAAGTTCCGAGAGTCGAAACGTGGCTATTTACTCCCCTTTTCAGGGCTTTTCACGTACGTGTTAGGTCAGGCTGTTGTGAAACAATTTTTCTTTTTTCTACACCGATACAAATTTAAACTAGTTTTCACCGGTTTTAAATCGATTCTCGAAGCATTGTTACATCCCTACTTATGACCGTGTCCCCAAGGGCACCCTGTGGGGGACACTCCAGGAGTCCAGGGGTGGATGGTCTTTTGTTAAGGGCCATTCAGTCCCTGCACCAGAGGAGTGTGAGTTTGGTTCGCATAGCTGGCAGTAAGTCGGACCTGTTCCCAGTGAGGGTTGGACTCCGCCAGGGCTGCCCTTTGTCACCGGTCCTGTTCATAACCTTTATGGACAGGATTTCTAGGCGCAGCCGTGGTGTGGAGGGTGTTGAGTTTGGTGACAGGAGAATCTCATCTCTGCTTTTTGCGGATGATGTGGTCCTCCTAGCTTCATCAGGCTCTGACCTACAGCTCTTGCTGGGGAGGTTCACAGCCGAGTGTGAAGCGGCTGGGATGAGGATCAGCACCTCCAAGTCTGAGGCCATGGTTCTCGGTCAGAAAAAGGTGGCTTGCCAACTCCAGGTCGGGAGAGAGGTCCTGCCTCAAGTGGAGGAGTTCCAAGTATCTTGGGGTCTTGTTCACGAGTGAGGGAAGGAGGGAGCGGGAGATCGACAGGCAGATTGGGGCAGCTGAACCGGTCTGTTGTGGTGAAGAAGGAGCTGAGCTGGAAAGCAAGGCTCTCGATTTACCGGTCGATCTACCTCCCAATCCTCACCTATGGTCATGAGCTTTGGGTAATGACTGGAAGAACGAGATACAAGCGGCCGAAACGAGTTTTTTGCAGGGTGGCCGGGCTCAGCCTTAGGGATAGGGTGAGGAGCTCGGACATTCGGGAGAGACTCGGAGTAGAACCGCTGCTCCTCCATATCGAAAGGAGCCAGTTGAGGTGGTTCGGGCATCTTGTTAGGAAGCCCCCGGACGCCTCCCCAGGGAGGTGTTTCAGACATGTCCTGCCGGCAGGAGGCCCCCGGGTCGACCCAGGACACGCTGGAGAAAATGTACCTCTGGTTTGGCCCTGGAACGCCTTGGGATCCTGCCGGAGGAGCTGGTAGAAGTGGCTGGGGAGAGGACCGTCTGGGACTCCCTAATTGGGATGCTGCCCCCGCGACCCGGACCCGGATAAGCAGAAGAAGACGAGACGAGACGGTAACAAAGTTAAAATACAAGTTACTTTATCAGTTACATTCAACAGAACCCCCCCGCACACACACACACACACACACACACTGTATGGGGACTGTTCAAAATTCATGTTGAGATTTTGAACATGTTCAAAATTCCCTTAGCATGACAGCGAGGCCTTGTGATTCACACAGGAACATTTAAGATTTTGAGACATTTTGAAAGCCCCCACCATTCACAGATGCAGCCCAGTGAGATGCTAGCTAAAGAAATGTACACATTTTTGGGCGTGTGCTCTTTATAATGTCTTAGTAGTCTGATAACACATGCATAAATAAGGTGCTCAAAAACCAATCAAATGTTTTTCTAGAAACAGAATGTATTCTCTCTGTGTTTTGTCATCTAAAAGGAGCCACATTAGAACATGCAGGCTGAATTTACACCAAACCACAACATGTTCTGATCCATACCAACTATTATGATGCAAAAGCAAATATATTTAGTGTCCAGGGTCAAAGGTAGTGGGAAAACATAAGGTCAACTTTCATAGAACACTGATTTGCTCAGATAAAGATTCTGGTCACTTGTGTCACCTGAACCTGTGAATGGTGACACAAGTGGTTGGTTTAAAATAAAGCATTCAGTTATGTTGTTGGTGCATTAGTTGAACTATGTTTAATTTATTAAGTGCTTGAAATTAGTACATTTTAAACAGCATCATCATATCTGGTATAGTGGTCAGTAATTTAAGTTTCAATACAAAGAAACCTGAAGACTGTTGCAGCTGCTATTTGTGATTGTTGTAAAAAAAATTGCAAATGAACTAAATTTGTAGGTAGAAATAGTTTGAGCTTGTGTTTGTTATTTTTTTCCTTTTTCTAAAGGTCATAGTAGACAAAACCTTCAGTGTAGCATAATGTGTATTTCAGAGAGCGTGGTCCCAGAGGCATGATGTCCCAGGCAGTTCTTATGAGTACTACTAAACTTTCACCTGTGGACAAAAATTTCAAATTTATTCCAGAAGTCTAGTTTACCATGAGATGACCATCCATGTGACCATCCAAAAGATCACATGGATGCTAACATTTCCATGAAGAGTTTCACTGCTTGTATGTTCACGTTTGCTAATTCAAGTTAAGCTATCTAATAAAATAGCCACAGATATTTGGATGGATTAAAGACTTTTGATTTTCTCGGAGCATAAAGCCAAACAGCTTCACCCTCACATGTTTAAGTTGTATAAACTCATCTTTATGATGAAAGCACATTTTTAAAAAGTGATGGCTCAAATAATTGTGGTTTCTTAGCATAACGATTCATGCATAAAAATGGTACATTTTTTTGGGGGGGGGGTAAAATTTGTGGAGTAAAGAATGAATAAAAACCTAAATGGGTTGTTCAGATTCTGTGAAGTGTGTTTTTCTAGGAGAGCTATGAACAGTAGGTATCTTTTAGACAATAGTTTGGAGAAATACAGATAAGGGAGAAGATAAGAGGCTGTTAAAGCAAGACCAAATCAAATCAAATCAAACTTTATTTCTATAGCACCTTTCATGCCCCAGCGAGCAACACAAAGTGCTTGACAGATTAAAAAGACCCATACAACCCACATTCCCTCCCTTTCCCACACATAGAACAATTATGACACTCTCCCCTCCCAGTCCAAAACCCATTCCCAGGCACACATACACATAAAAGCCACAGTAAACACTATGTTGAGCTCAGATGGCTCCAGTAATGAGAAACACGCCATCTAGTGGGCCCTCTGCCTCGTCAGCTGTAGAACCAGGTCAGCAGCCAACACACCAAGGAGGGTGGCAACCCCCGCCACTGCCCGGGCCCTACCGGGGAGCGCCCGAGCCGCCACCGCCGACCACCGGTCCCAAGGCAGAGGGCTCCACAGAGGAAACACTGGAGGATTAAAATGCGTAGCATATAAAATAACGAGAACTTATATGAATAGTAAAATGACCAATAAAATCCGAATAAAAAACTAAATAAATAATAATCAGTTAAAAGCTAATCTAAAAAGGTGGGTCTTGAGTCTATTCTTAAAAACCTGAACGTTCTCTGCGGTCCTGAGGTCCTCTGGCAGTCCGTTCCAGAGGCGAGGGCCGTAATAACCAAAAGAAGCTTCGCTGTGGGTGTGTGTCCTGACTTTAGGGATGACTAGGAGACGGCTGCCAGAGCAGCGCAGTGACCGCGAGGGTTTATATGGCAAAAGCAGTTCAGAAAGATAAGAAGGGCCAAGACCATTAAGACACTTAAAAACCATTAACAGTATCTTAAAATCGATCCTAAAACATACGGGGAGCCAATGCAGTGATTTTAAAACCGGAGTGATGTGCTCCCACTTCCTGGTCTTTGTCAGGACACGGGCTGCTGAGTTTTGTAAAGGTTGTAGACCTGAAGTACTCTTTTTGGAAAGACCAGAAAGCAGGGCATTGCAGTAATCGATTCTACTGGTGATAAAAGCATCAGCGTCTCCGTATTGGCCCGAGAGAGAATGGGGCGGACTCTGGCGATGTTTTTGAGATGATAAAAACCTATTTTGGTGACGTTTTTAATGTGAGTGATAAAAGTCAGCTCAGAGTCAAAGATCACGCCCAGATTCTTAACTTTGGAGGAAGGATTAAAACACAGTGATTGTAATTTGGGTAAAAGTTTCTCTCTCTGGGCCTCAGGACCAATGACTAAAACTTCAGTTTTGCCCTGGTTGAGCTGGAGAAAGTTTTCTGCCATCCAGGATTTAATGTCTGAAATACAGTTAAAAAGTGCATCCATTGGCTGTGTGTCATCAGGAGACACGGAGACGTACAACTGTGTGTCGTCAGCATAACTGTGGAAATTCACCCCGTGTCTCCTGATGATATATGCCCAGAGGGAGCATATAAAGGTTAAAAAGCACCGGGCCTAAATTGGAACCCTGGGGCACACCACATGTGATGCTATGGACCCTGGAGAAACAGGTGTCCATGCTTACCATAAAAGTCCTGTCTGTGAGATAGGAAGTGAACCATCTATGAACAGCACCGGAGATGCCGATCTGTTTTAGACGGGTTAAAAGAACAGTGTGGTCTACGGTATCGAAGGCAGCGCTTAGATCCAGCAGAACCAACACTGTCGCCCTCCGAGCATCAGAATTTACTCTAAAATCATTTAAAATCTTCAGAAGGGCCGTCTCGGTGCTGTGGTTCACTCTAAAACCAGACTGAAATTTCTCTAGGACATTATTAGTGTTAATAAAATCGTTGAGTTGGCTCAACACAAGCTTTTCTAAAATTTTGCTTAAAAATGGCAAGTTGGACACCGGTCGGAAGTTGTTTAAATCATTAAAATCTAAATTACTCTTCTTCAACAGAGGTCTCACCACTGCCCGTTTAAAAGCAGCAGGAAAGACCCCTGTCTGAAGGGAGCAATTCATCAGAGTTAAAATCTCATTTTTAAAATAATCATAAAATTGTTTAAAAAACCTCGTGGGAATCGGGTCCAGAACACATGTGGTCGACCTCACTGAGGAGAAAACTTTATCAAGACTCTCAGCTTCAACCAGGACAAAGCTGTCCAGTGTTTCCTCAGGTAGACACACATTTTCAGATGTTTCTAAAACCATGTTACATTGGGAGGATAAAATGTTACATCTGATGGTGTCTACCTTCCCCCTGAAGTGGGCTGCAAACTCCTCACAAAGAGTGTCTGAGGGGGTTTTCTGGGAAGAATTGGAGTCATTATTTAAAATATTAGCAATTGTGGAAAATAGAGTTTTAGAGTTATTTCTGTTTTCTGAGATGATTCTGGAAAAGTAATTGTTTCTGGAATCTCTAACTGCTTTATTGTATGATTTTAACTGCTCAGTATATATTTGCTTATTTATTGTATTCTTGTTTTTCCTCCATTTCCTCTCTGCCACCCTGCAAGTTCTCTTTAGCTGCTTCAGATTTTCACTTCTCCATGGAGATGGAGGTTTTGACTGTACTTTTTTGATTTTTGATGGAGCAAGCAAGTCCAGAGTAGATTTAAGTTGACTGTTAAAATCATTGAAAATAAGATCACAGGGGGCAGTTGAATTAATAGGAGGGATCTTATTAAAAGCTTCCAGAAAACCAGCAGCCACTTCAGGTGTTAGATGGCGTTTCATTACAGTTCTCACAGAGGTCTCTCGCTGAATTATACTGGTGATGTTAAAATACACACAGAAATGATCAGAGATTGCTAAATCCATGACAGAGGACACACCGGTGGACAGGCCATACGTGATGACCAAGTCCAGGGTGTGTCCTCTGTCGTGAGTCGGCTGTAAAACATGTTGAATAAAATCCATATAATTCAGGATGTTTAAAAATTCTGCGGCAAAAGGGTCTAAAAGGTTATCTACATGTAGATTAAAATCACCAGCTAAAATAATCCTACCGAAGGAGTTGTGCAGAAATGATAAAAACTCTGAAAATTCCTTAATAAAAAGTGCACTATGCTTTGGAGGCCTATAAACTGTAATACATAAAATCTGAGGGATGTTAAAAACAGCTGCAGTGTATTCAAAAGTGTTAAAAGTACTGAACAACATAGGCTTTGCAGAGAGGGTAGAAGAGCATATGATTGCGGTCCCACCCCCCTTCCTCCCATCCCTAATAGAATACATAAAGTTAAAATTAGGTGGGGATGCCTCTGTGAGAACCAGAGTGGAAATCTGCTGGCAAATGACTATTATTAAAAAAAGATTCATAGCAATTCATGCTAGTTCTTTATATAAACCTTCACAATGCTGTCAGTTTTTTTATTACATGATTATTCCAACATATGTGTTATTACATGCTTGTTGGAGGGGGCCCAGGCTGCACTGGAAATGCTAGTTAGCTTTTGATGCTATTTGGACTCCATTCTATGTAAACAACCATCTTATCGAAATATGGCAACAATATAACATTTATAAAATAGAGTTTGCCTCAAACACTGACATTTTTGAGATTGGAGTAGTTTGGAGTCGTCCAGAATGGCAGCCTACGGCTCCTCAATGAGTAAATGCAAAGAAACTATTTATCTAAACAAATAAATAAAGGATTTATTATTATCATTATTTTTATTTATACTGAAGCCCACTTTTCAAGATCTAGACCAACGATATCATCAAGATGACATTTTGATGGGTTTTACTCGGTGTCATCCACAGTGGGGCCCAGACTGACTTTGCCATGTAAATACTGACTAAAAACATTATCACTAACCATCTGGTCCACCTGTAAGCAAAGAAAATAACACAGGGACAGGTTTTTCTGTATGTTTGCATTATGCTGATGTCACTAATTATTTGCATACTGCTTTGGAAAGAACATCAGATACTACAAAGCAAAGCTCGGCTCAAGAAAAACAAACTGTAGGCGATCTGCCTTGTCGGTTTACTGGCTTGAAGCTTAATGATGACTCGACAATTTCTTTCAAGGAAAATGACTGGAGAAGAAATTTGTGGCATTCCAGAGTTAGAGATAAGGACTGGAGGAAGATGGGATCTGCTTATGACCATGTCTAAAGTCAGGGACAGCTCCATGTTCAAATCACCAGGGGCTCAATTCAGGACGGAGGACACCAGAGAGCATTTCAAATGGGCAAACTGCAGGATCACACTGAGCAATTAGAGATAGGGGCAGATGGCATGTGGCCATTTTGTCTCACAAATTAATTTTGCTTGGCAACAACACAATGCAAGCTTGTTGGGGCAATGGACAGAGTGAACCCAAGTGAAGGAGAGAAAGGAGGAGGAAGGAGCTCCATGTTGAATCTGTCGAGATTGAGATTTAGGATGACGTTAGCCCGTTGTGTGCAATGCAAATAGAGGGGGGAACCTGGAAGACGGTGCAGATTCTTCTTGTGAGCTGATTGTGAGACTGTGTTAAAATGTGTGGACCCATGGCGTTCTGCTCGGTTGCTGCGACTCCTTTAGAGCAGGTGGGGAGGAATCTGGTTTCAGGACTTTGCTCTTTTCTAGTTTAACTGCCATTAGCTGATTCAAATCGTGCCAGCTTTTCCTTCATTTGCATGTCTCAGTGTTGAAGCAGATGGCTGTTAAATAACCCACCTGTCTCATCTGCATACCATACAACTGGGAGGAGTCCATCCATAGGGGGATGTCCAAGATGACAGGAAGACAAATAAACTGATCCTTATCATGATTTGACTGTAAACTTGGCTTTAGATGTGTAAATGTGTGTGTGAGTGTGGCTGAAATTAGATGTGTGTGTGTCTCCTTGCAGAAGGCCTTATTTGGCTCATGTTTGACCAGTTACCTCCTCTCGAGTCCCGGAGGAGCTCTTGTTTCCGTCTGGCCTTGTAGGGCCATCCTCCTACTCTCACACACACCCACTGGGAGCTTATTGGACCATTATTTCACACACACACACACACACACACACACACACACACACACACACACGCTTACACATTAATGTATTTAGAAGAAAGGAGAAGACTTGTGGTTAAATTAAATCTTTTATCCTTTTTGTAGTTTCAGTTTCATCAGTCTCTGATTCTGTGTTTAAGAATCTTTGTGACATAAAACTTTAAATTTAACATGATAGTTCCTGTTGAAAAAAGAGAGACCTGGAGGAGTTTCAGCCTGTCACCCTAGTAAGGCAAATCCTTATTTTGAGTAGAGTAGGGGGTCTTTGCCGCTGTTTTGTCAGAGCAAGATATAAAATGTGTCTTGAAGAGACGTGTTAATGTTTGATAGAACAGAATGTTAGCTGAAAGAAATGGTTGTCATGAAATGATCACACCTACATAAAAAGACCAGCTAGTGAGAAAGACAATTGCAGGAAAATGGAACTAGAAAAGACATTAATCTGAAATGTTCACATTCTAAACAATTAAAGGACATTCATGTAGTTTCTACTGCAGTGTTTGTGTGTTGGTAGTTTGTATAAACTCCAGAATGTTATAAAGTGATCTGATGAGTTACAAATACTGCCCCTCTTTCCTTTAATATCAATCCACCCAGAAATCAATTTGCACAACAAAAAGGCTTCAGGGTGACTAGGAAAGTCCAGCAGCACAAAGACCTCTTCCTAAGGTAGATCCCGCTTTGAGATCGGGTCTCCACCAGCACAAAACATGTTCAGGAACAGCAACAGGCGTAAGTTCATCTGCACCACAGTGAGGAGAAGACTTCTGCAGGATGGCTAGATGTCATGAAGCACAGCAAAGAAGCCACTTCAATCCTGGAGAAACATTAACATAATGGACAGATGTATGTTTTGCTAAAGGTCCAGGGATCAGACCCCCAAGGACTGGGGGAAAGTCTTTTTCTCTGATAAATCTTCTTGCTGATTGTTTGGGAAAACTATTCTCTGGAGAAGAAAGTGTGAGTGCTCCCATCAGTCCTGTGTAAGGCCAACCGTAAAGCATCCTGAGACCGTGTGGTTGTTCCTCAGACAAGTGAGTGGACTCACATAGCCTCAGAAAACAGCCATTAATAAAGAATGGTACCTAAACATCCTCCAGATGGAACTCCTCTCACCCATTCAAGGAGGGTTTGATGATGAACAATGTCTTTCCAGCCTGACGGAGCACCATGTCTTAAGACTAAAGTCAGAAGTAAGTGGCTCAGGCAAAAGAATATCAACATTATGAGTCCATAGCAGGAACCCCCCCCCCCCAACCTTAAGCCCATGGAGGACTTACAGTAAGTCATATGTCAGTTTGAGAATAAATGTCTTTGTAATAATAAATCCTCTTCTTTTAGAGCTGATTGGCTGGCAAGACTTTAAAAGGCCAGGATGTCTTCTTTGGGGCTCCCTTCTGTTATTAACATTGATGTTTTGCCATATAATTTATTTGTTAATCATTTTGCCATTAGTTAATAGTTTAAACAGCCTGGTAATTGGCCTGTATTTATAGAGTGCTTTCCAGAGTGTTCTACACTCCCCAAAGCGAGGTACAACACAGGCCTGGGGCGCACTGACGGAGGCGGGGGTGCCATGCAGCAGCGCATTCATTCAGCGGGGGTTGCCGGTTCATGCAGCATTGAACCGGCGACCCTCCGTTTGCCCGACTGGCCACTTTACTGAGCTACACGCCACCCGTTTAGCTTGAAGTTTCCACCAATACCATTTATCTTCTGGGTGTTGGTTCAACAATGTTAGTTCTAGATTATCAGTGTTAGAGGAGAAGTCAGAATCCTATATGTCCAAACATCTGAGGTTGCCTTCTTCTTTTGAATGTTTTGGTCAGACCCCCAATTCTCTTCATCTTTCTCTTGGGGAGGCTACCATTCAGAGAGGAAAGAGGTCACCTGCCAGTTGGATGGATGGTGGCTTAATTTCAGTTTCCACCCCATATGTGAACATGTAGGGTCCATGGGCATAACACTGAATACCACGTAGCCTCTGTTGATCTACAAATCAGGGGTAGAGTAGGTGAATGTGACCTGTAGTGTGAAGCTCTTTGAGTGGTCTAATTATAATTTGGGTCTAAAAAATGCAGTCCATATATCTTTTGTTTGGGATATTTTCATTGTAATTTTTTTTTAAAGTTTATTTTTGTCTAGACCTATAATCTAATCCCTTTATTACTTTTTGATGCATAAATCATAACAAATATGGGGACTCATCTGTACATTTTGTGACTTTTTCCTCTGATAATTATCTAAAAGCGTTCAGAGCCACCTCTTCGGTTTCATTCTGTTGTGTAATTGTTGCTGGTGTCTCACTGGAAGCATCTTCCCACCATTGATCATGTGAGAATGGGCTGCCGTCAGCCAGGAGTTGATTGACAGGGTGAACTGCAGAGGTCTTGAAATTTAACAATACTTCAGTATTCTATAGAAACCTGTTTGACCATGGCTGTGTTTAATTAGATTTTGGTTCAGTGCTACTATTTATGTGGGATATTTTACACAGATAAAATTCAACACCTCATTAACATGTTTAATACTCGTGCTTTACTTGATTAACTTGGCAGCAACGAGGTGGTAACTTAGTAACAGGGAAGTCTTCTTAGTGCCATTTCTCACACCAAAGATTTGTCCTTATTCTCAAGGCAGACTGGTGACAGTATGGTGAACCGTCTGTTTCTTCCTAATTGTAAAGCTAATAGCTGACCCCTCTGTTGTCTTCTCTCATTTCCCCTCTTGCAGATTAAAAAGCAGCAGCAGGACGTGATGGGCTTCCTGGCCGCCAATAAGATTGAGTTCGAGGAGTGTGACATCGCAGCCAATGAGGCTAACAGGAAATGGATGAGAGAGAATATCCCTGAGGAGAGCAGACCTACCACGGGGAATCCACTCCCCCCTCAGATATTTAATGAAGACAAATATTGTGGGGTGAGAACATCATACACAGAAATAATGGCTGCTACTAATCTGATACCTTCAATAATCTGTTAGTGTATAATTAGGTAAAGTGAGGTTAGATCCAGCCTCTCTCCTTCTGTTCTGACTCCAGCCCGGCTCGTTGTTTTAGATACATTTGCTTCTGTTTTTTTACTTGAGCTAACAAAACTACTTAATTCTTTGTCTTCCCTCTTGACATTTTACCTTCATCTTTGTTTAAAAGTGTTTTTCAGTCCATCGGTCCCAGTGTGCTCTCTATAATTAATGCTTCTCTGGTTTCTGGTCAGGTTCCTGCTTACTTTAAGAATGCTGTAATCCACCCACTTCTAAAGAAACCCGATCTGGACCCTTCTTTCTTTAGCAGCTACAGACAAATCTCTAAATTACCTTTTATTTCCAAGATCCTGGAAAAGGTTGCAGCTAAACAATGATGGAATGACCTACTGAGCGCTAGCAGAACAGAACCTGTCTATTTTCAAGAAACTCCTGAAACCCAGCTCTTCAGAGAGCATCTTCTAGACTAGCACCTACCCTGCACTTCCCTCCCCTACTCTACAGCATTTTCTTGTGCACTTCCCTCTATGCTTGTACTCTTTTTTTATGCTGTCACCCATTTAAGAGATATGACTCTAAGCCCCATGAGCTGTCTGAACCACAGCTGTTGCAGATGTGTTTAAAAACTAGATGCTGGGAAGTTTCTAGAATTGAATGAAGGCAAAACTGAAATCCTCATCTGTGCTTTGACAAGCTTGTTTCTAAAGCTAGGGATTCTCTAATCAACTGAAGACTAAAAGAGACAGCACATCTGCTGCTGTGGCCCCCAGAGTCTGGACCTCTGTCCTCCTGAGCGACTCAGTGGTCTCTTTTAAAAAGCAGATCAAAACTCATCTCTTTAAACAGTTTTTTACATGAACTCCTGTAGATTAGTTATGCACTCTGTATTCTTGTTTTCAGCTCATATTTTATTTCTATTGTCAATTCTGTGTAACTGTAAAGCACCTTGAGATGTATATCAAGAATGGTGTTATAGAAAACAATAAAACTTATTCTTAGAATATATGCACAAGGCATAGCTCCTGGTTTGTAAACACAGGTGTTTTAAAATATGAATCTGTCTAAAACTACACATTTTATATATAAATATGTTAAAGGAAGTGGCTAATGTGACCAAGACCTCTAGTCATAAAACTTCTATGCACAAAATAATTACATTCCTTTGAGGCTGTTGATATATGCATGGCTCAAAACGTTGAGAACCATCAGTTTTCAGTGAAAAAAGTCTCCAGTAATCTTTGTAAAAAGTCGGAATCAGAAAGCTGTCAGATACAATCAATGACAGGCTAGGAAAACTAGAAATCAATAATGAAAGAAACAGGTCATTCCTTTATTCAGCTGCTGATTGAAACTGAATATGGTTTGAATTCTAGTTTAGTACAAAACAACTTCATATGTTTTCCATATAAAGTTATGAACCTTAAAAAACAATACTATAAAGTTTAGTAATTTAACTGAAATTGAAAGTAAATGAATGTAAGGAAAAGTTGAGATTCTGGGAATGTTTCAGCAACAACTTACACAAGTGTTTCAGTCAAATCCCCTCCTGTCTGCACAAAGGGCAGCAGAGGAGCTAAACAAAACAAAACATCTTTAGATTAACTATGGAAATAATTTAAACTTCAAAAAAGGGAAAAACGGAGGCACTCAGGAGTGTAAAATTAAAAAGCCTTTATTCAAACATGGCTAGAAGATTAAAAAATGTCAACTAGTTTCAGCCACTAAGGGCCTTCATCAGGACAGCAAAATAAGCTGGCCTCACAGACTGGAAGTAGTTCAAAGTCATATTTCTCATAGCAGCGCTAGCTTACACTCAGTGCATTTTAGCAGCATGCTAACAGCTTCTATGGGAAAATTGTTGGAAATAATCTAAAAGTTAAATTAGACATGAATTTATATTTAGTTTGAAATATGTTAAATAAATACTGAACTGGAGTCAGAGGTTTGTAAGTTTACTTTGTGCAAAGCAACATGTCAGGAAAACAATGCTAAGTGAGCTAAAACAGAGCAGCTAGCATGTTTTCATTTTGTTTACAATGTGATTAACTTATCAAAATAATCTAGCTTCATATTTAAAGAGGTCTTTTTTTACATTAGCTTCAAATACTGTTAAAGGTAATATCTTCAGTGGATTCTACCACAGGATTTAGTTTAATTGGTCTTACATGTAGTTTACATTTGATAAATGTTGAATGGTGTGAAAAAGTGTTTGCCCTCTTACCAATTTCCTATTTTTCTGTAGGTTTTTTACACTTGAATGTTCCAGATCATTAAACAAATTTAACTATTAGCCAAAGATAACACAAGTAAACACAAAGTGCAGTTTCTAAAATAAGGCGTTATTATTAAGGGAGGATACAAATCACCCAAAATTGATCAATATTTAAATTTTTCACACCACTGTATGTTTAGGTTTTCACTAATCTGGACTCTTCAGTGAATCATTGCATTTGTTGAAGTACATGCTTGATTGACGAGCTGCAGTGTGTTTTCTTCATGTTTTTTGTTAAAGGAAGCCTCTCATCAGTGGTTAAACAATGTAGCACTTGCTACAGTTGCTAATTAACAACCATATTAGTACCATATTAGTGTCAAAACCTGAACTGGAAATGGTTCTTCATGCTTTGATCTCCTCCCGTCTAGATTACTGTAACACACTTTTCACATGTTTGAACCAAAAAGCCCTTTATGGCCTTCAGATGGTCCAGAACTCTGCAGCGAGGCTCCTCACTGGAGCAAACAGAAAAGATCACATCACTCCTATTCTGAGGTCTCTGCACTGGTTACCTGTTAAATGTAGAGTTCATTTTAAAATCCTGACTCTAACTTTCAGGGCCCTACATGGTCAAGCTCCTCTTTATGTTACTGAACTGATAAAGCCGTACGCTCCAACCCGAGCTCTCAGGTCCACAGACCAGAATCTCCTAACAGTTCCAAGGACCAGATTTAAAAGTCGAGGTGATCGCTCCTTCCAGTCTGTTGCACCGCGACTTTGGAATGACCTTCCTTTAGTTTTACGCTGTATAGACAGTCTGGACTCCTTTAAAAAGCAGCTGAAGACCCAATTATTCAAAACTGCTTTTAAATAACTCTTTTGTGTTCTCTTGTTGTTGTTTAATGATTTTGATTTGTAATGATATTTTGTTTGTTTTATTGATTTTATTTGTTTTATCATGTTTGATTCTGTTTTCTGTGAAGCACTTTGTGATTTTTTCTGTGAAAGGTGCTATATAAATAAACTTTACTTACTTACTTACTTACTTACTTATTGCTCATTTTTACCCAAATAACGAACCGTTACAGAGCTGTGTTGGAGGGATGTGGAAAATGTACTCTGACCTCTGCAGTTTCATTACCCCACCTAAACAGACTGGTCTTGACCCACCAATGCAAATGCACCACAATAACCAGCCATCACCACCACACAGGCTGTTAGCGTGGAGGCATCACGCTGAGCAGCTAACGAGTGGCTGTAGGTGGAGTTCCACATGGAGGATGTGTTGAATGTCACGGACAAAGAGCACAGCAATTCCCAGGATTGTTGCAGCTGCAGGGCATGTTTGAGTGAGTGGGAGAAAGAGACTGAAGTATAAAGGAATATGAAGGAGTGAGAAATTAGCCACCACACAGGACTTTGTTAGCCTGTTTTTTTGGTTTTGGTTTCTTACTCTAACACACTGTCCAGATCTCCAAACAGGTTGTCTCCAGTGGATGGAGTTTAGATTTAGGGGAGCTGATTGTCTGATTCAGTGAATGTTTCTTTTATTTATTTTCAGAACTACGAGGTCTTTTTTGATGCCAGAGAGGACAATGCTGTGTATGCGTTTCTGGGTCTGACTGCTCCTCCGGGTTCAAAGGTAAGCTCCTAAACACAGTCAGTCACGCATGTCAGTATTTCTTTGAACTGCAGATTATCCATTCAGATCAGGTGTCTAAATATAAATGTGTCCTCACAGTGTAATTTACATACAGAAGATAGATACACACTTAACACATCTGTTGATGATGTCTTCACATCGCCACAGGCCTCTTCTCCTTTTGTCTTTCACACCTGCACACTGGCACCTCCTGTTGACAACTCCAGGAACTGCAGAGAGTCTTTGCAGTAACATTCAGTATAATTTACTCTTTCCTTCTGTCTTTTTTCTTCTCACCAGGAAGCCGAGGCTCTAGCAAAGAAAGCACAGCAGTAGCATCTTTGCACCGTTTCTACCTAAAACCTCAGGCCTTCACAAGACCCACACCTGGACCCAGATTGACCAGAACAGAACCAGAAACAAAGAATTGACTCCTCACACAGCTTTTAAACGCTTGAACTGTTTTGACTGACCTAGTTCAATATGTTTGTAGTAATTAATCATGAGATGTGCCTTTCCAGCTGAAGTGAAAGGAGGGACTATAGTGTGGAGCACTATGGGGTGTCTACCTTCAGCCTGCGAAGCCTATTGGCCTTCTGACATGCCAGTCAACCGTTAGCATAAATGTGTAGCTTCTTTAAAAGCACATCATTAAGGATAAACTGAAGTCTAAAATGTTGTAACTCAAATTCAGGGTATCATGAAAACATCACTTCACTATAATCATCTCCATAAGGTTTAATAGTCTTAAATCCTGAAAACAACAAATCATGTTACTCATAACCATCACTGCAGCTCTCTGGAGAATTTACCTTTTATTATAATCTCTTTTTGTTTACTTAATATCATCTAAATGCAATTTAATAGCATTTTTCTTTTCTAAAAGGTCAATGTTTCAAATGTAAACACATGACAAAATGGCCAAATGAGGGATTAAAAAAATAGTTTGTTTTTTGAACAAGTTGAAGTTTGAATCCCGTTTCCCATTGTGTTGCTCATTTCTGTACAGAGGCCTCTCTGAAATAAATGAAAAATGACACAAAACACACGACTCAGTGCATTAGTGTTGGGAATTTGGTGTTTCTCATAGCGTATTGATATTTTATTTACTGGGTTTTGAAAAAGTGTGCTGTTTACTTTTAGTAATATCTATAAGTGTGGGGAAAAGAAAAGAAAATTTAGTATTAAACTTAATTTAATGAATGTCACATTCATTATTTACAAAAGCTGTACATAGTTTATTGCTAACCACTTCGTGAACCTTGCAAAATTTAAAAATGTTTTTTTTCTAATCCAGATCATTTCCCATGCTGCACAATTTGCCCAGTTCTGAGACAAACAGCTTGATGTGTTTTACATAGTTTAAGAGTGAATTTTATGCTTTACTGAAAAAGAAGAGAACCGTGGGAATGGAACAAACAAACATCAGGAACACAGACAACAGTTTTATATTCAGGAATATTCTCTGCAGTCTGTGTCATGGTTGAACTCATTTACCTTCAGAACCATCCTGATTCTTCATGTTAGATTTAAGGTGTTGAAAACATTCCTCAGAGGTTCTGGTCCATGTTGACATTACAGCATCATAAAGCTGCAGATGTGTCATCCATGATGTGAGTCTCCTGTTTCACCACATCTCAAAGACTGGGTTGAGATCTGGTGACTGGAGGCCACTGGAGTCCAGGGAACTCATCCTAATGTTTAGGAAACCAGTTAGAGATGATCTGATCTTTGTGACGTGGAGCATCATCCTGCTGGAAGTAGCATCAGAAGATGGTCCACTGTGGTGAACATGGTCAGCAACAATACTCAGGTAGGCTGTGGAGCTTAAACCAGGATCAGTTGGGACTAACTAGGACCCACACCATCACACCCTCAGTAACCTGGACCATTGATATGAGGTGGGATGATCCAGCTTTCATGATGTTTACAGCAAATTCAGACCTGACATTCTGAATGTTGCCGCTGAAATTGTGACTTAATGATTTCCAGTCTCTTCTGGTCCAGGTCTGGTGATCCTGTGTGAGTTGTAGCCTCAGTTTCCTGCTCTTAGCAGACAGTAGAGACCTGGTGAGGTCTCCTGCTGCTGTGGTCCATCTGCTTCTAGGCTCTATGCTGTGGATCAGGCATGCTGCTCTGCAGACCTTGGCTGGAACCAGTGGTTATTTGAGCTGCTGTTGACTTTTTATCATCTAGAACCAGTCTGACCATTCTCCTCTGACCTTTGACCTCAACAAGACATTTTCATCCACTCAGCTGCTGCTCACTGGATGTTTACTCTTTTTCAGACAACTCTACAGGTGGTTGTGGGTGAAAATCCCAGTAGATGAGCTAGTCGGTCACCAGCAACAACCATGACACTTTGAAAATCACAAAATATTTTTTCGTCTCCACTTTGATGCTCAGTTTGAACTTTAGCAAGATGTCTTTAACACATCTAGACTCCTAAATGCACCGAGTTACAGCCATGTGTTGGTTAATCAGCTATTTGTGTAAAGCTAAAGAATCTCAGACCTCTTATGTCACCAGCTTATACTATTCTATTACTTTAAAAGTGATAGAATAAAAAAAAGCATATTAATTGATGTCTTTTTTTAAGCAACAGATTAATAAAGGAAGTGAGAGGTGGAGGGGACAAGTTTTAGAAGCAGAAGTGAAACAAGGAACTCAGCCTTTCATTTACAGTCAGACAGAGTCATCGGTAATTACTAATAAGGGTCATAAGAATCAAAAAGGAGCAGGAGAAGACGCTCCTGGTGTCATGTTGGCCGAAGGATTTCTTAGATTGCTGCGTTACAAGGAGGAGCGAAAGTTCGCTTCCAAACGAAGAGAATGTCAGACAAGCCCTGAGAGTTCTGACCCGCTCTGGTCTGTCTCTGGCCCAGACTCCACCGACCCACTGACGATTCCCCCTGAAGAAGGTAAACAACCTCATAACTTTACTCTGCTTCAGAAGTTCAAAGTTCAGTCTGGTGAGCTAAACCTTTCTGCTCTGGCTTTGTTTTGTATTCTTTCTTCTAGCTTCTTTAGTTCACTGTGACTGAATCACTTCCTGTCAGACATCTTCTCACCAGCGCACTGATAGGAGAGCTGCAAAGTTTAGAGAGATTATTAGAGCTACTGTTTGAGTCACAATCAGCTTTATCGTTTACACAAACGAGGAATCCACCTTGCTCTCGGTTTGGAGACATGAGATGTATATTTACAGTAGGATGCAAAGAAGACAAATAGTTCTTTTTACTTGTAAACTAAACGTGTTGATGTTAAGTTAAATCTCACCTTGCACAACTAAATATAGCTCAACTTTTAAATAATCCAGTTTTTTTCTGTAATCAGGGTCTAACCAGGAAGTTCTAGGCTCCAGCCGTGATCAGGGCCTGACAGTGGACCCTCAGGTCCCAGGCCTTCTAATCCCAGGATGCCTACCTGTGACCTCCCTACACCCTGTTTGCGTCGACGACTGCAGCCTCTTGGAACACTATCCAGACCTGCAGGTGGCTGATTCAGGCCGCATCTCACACAACCCACCGAGAGCTGCAGTAAACCAGGAGGATTTCTACCTTCAGCCTCCTGTCCCTCAACCTGAAGCCCAACAAAATCAACAGGATGATTCGGGTTCGTCCATCCCAGACCAGGGTTATCTGGTGATGGGCGACAGCGTGAACATCAGCTTGGATCTGCCTGGATCAGGCTTGGAGCCCATGTCTAACTCAGTGCTGAACGGGCTGCTGGAGAAGCAGCTGGAGGAGGTGTACATGCAGCATCTGACTGACAACTTGGCTCGATGCAACTCCCACCTGGGGAACAGCCTCCTGCATGGCCTTGTGCCGCCGCCGCCGCCCGACCACCAGTCAAAGGGGATGTACTCTCTGGAAACCAGCCTGGAAGAAGACTCAGCAGGAGACAGCTGTGACCTCTATCTGAGCACGCAGAACGTGGTCCCCTGCTCATCCACCTTCAGCTCCCCAGTGTTGAGGATTTCAGAGCTGGATCACCCTCGTCTGTAAGGAGGCACTGAGAGAGGTTTGCACACACCCACACAGAGACATGACTGTGAAAATAAAGCAGGCTACTGTATCAGTGTTATTTTTTAAAATGCCATTCCTAGTTAATGAAATGAGTCCTCAATCAGAGTTACTTCCATACGCCACCTGGTGTTGAATTCTGAAACTACACCATGAATTTACCTGACTGTATTTAGGTGAGTAAAGAGCTCATTCTATAAAACCAAGTTTCATTCAAGTCCAAGTTTATGCTTCTTTCTGTGTCTCTGTTTTTATGACGAACTTCTTTCTCTTCAGTTTATAGAAGTGAAATGACAAGATGGATGATTTAATCGAAAGCAACATGAAATGGTTGAAACTGTATTATTTGGACATATTCAGACGGTCCCTCTGAAAAATAGAGAAATCCTCTTTTTTGTTATTTAGTTGTTTTAGTTTACGGCACATGCAATTAGATGATAGAAATCATATCTAAAGCGTTGCTTTTCATAGAGAATATAATAAAAATAAAATGAACATCCACCTTTGGTGTTGTTTTTCTTCATGTTTGAGTTGGATTTGTAACCTGTGAGGCTCCGTCAGGTTCCTCTCCATCCGGAGGGATGGTGATCACTAACATGCAGTCAGACATGTTGGACGCCCAAGGCGCTTTGCTCACGTGTGCAAAGCAGTGGAAAACAGGGATTTACTGAGGTTTCTGGGTAATTAATGGATTAGAGATGTCAGTCTAATCAGGCTTTGTAACGTATACTGTCAGTCTGCCAGGTAAATACGAGATGATTTTACAGAATGTAAACTTTTTGTTTTCTTTGTTTTTAATTCCTTGCAATCATTATAAATTCCTAAAACATTGTTTAGAACTCAGAGTTGGAAAATGAAGAAACAACCAATTTTTAAATTAAAGTTATATTACATCACTCAGCAGGAAAATGAATTACACCAAGACCCTACCAACATGGCTGACCTGTGTGTTTTCAGGCTTCAGATTTAGCGTTCTGCTAAAATAAAAGGCCAGGTCATGTGTTTACTGTAGAGTCGTAGCACTGTTAAAGGTTGTGCAACCCTAGCCTCATGATTAGGAGGGAAATCAGGTTTCCTCACTGGTGATGATGTCCCAGCATGCTCTCAGCTTGGTGTTTTAATTTGTCCAGGCTGTACCTCTACCGGTGCTTCAGTACTTTTACAAAGCACGGCATATAGATGTGAAGACATTTTAAAAAGTGAAGATATTTTAACAGACTGGTCAATGCCATGGCTGGAAAGAAGCACCAATATATTTTATGCAAACAACTTTTTTTGTATTAAAAATTTTAAGCTAGAATAATTGTAATAAAATGCATTTGTGCTGATGTTAAAATGACATCCTTCTTACGTTGCAGCAGCTGTTATAGAAAGAAATGTATTGAGCTAATTCTAATAATTTGAGATGATTGTAATTATGTCTGCATATTTAGATTTGGTTTTTTCCCACATACTAATAACTGTGTGAAACTGAACCATTGTCTTTCAAATATTGATGGTGATGACTCAGAAACCAATCTTCCATTTGTTCATAATACTTTTTAACAGCTTTTTGGGTTAACTGAGAAGATCTACTAAACTTACCTAATCTAATATGTTGAATTCAAAAAATAACAAAAAAGGAGGACTTGTTCTGATGCCAGAACATCCATCCATCCATTTCCTGAAGCTGCTTCATCCTCAGAGGGTCGTGTGGAGTTTGCACCTAACTCCAGTGTTCAAGTTGCGAGAGGCGGGGGACACCCTGGACAGGTCGCCAGTCCATCACAGGGCCACATAGAGACAAACAAGCAGGAACACACCCACTCACACATAGGGACAATTTACAGTTACCAGTTAACCTAACAGTCATGTTTTTGTTCTGTGGGAGGAAGCCGGAGTACCTGGAGAGAACCCACACATGCATGCAAACTCCATGCAGAGAGGCCGCCGAGCCAGGGAAGCGAACCCACGACCTCCTTGCTGCGAGGCAACTGTGCCACCATGCAGCCACATGTTATTATGTTTTATATCAAACCATCAAAAGTGTCCAGGTATAACAAGAATGATTTACTTTGGACATATAATATTTTGTTGAGAGTAAGAACCATAATGTGTGGCGTGATGATGATAAATAAATCACTCCACTTTCATAACTGGGCCGCACATTTTCTTTGTTTTCTGTATTTTCTGAGATAAAGACTTGGGTTAAGAACCGTCAGGCGGATCAGTAAGTCTTGTTGAAATAAATGTAAACCAGCAGCTAGCTTTCAGAAATAATGCTGGTCAGTGTGTCATACCTGCTGAGCTCTGTACAGTTGGATGGATGTCAGTGCCAGCTCAGGGATTCCTGTGCACATTAGCAGCTGTGTGCATTCTGCTCAGCCTGTTTTGTGTACACTCCTCTGCTGCTGGTTCTCCCTCTTTCTCTGTAACCCTGTCCTGTTCTCTCCACTGGCCAGTGCTGTTGTCCTTTCATACAGGATGGCTGCTCGGTGGACGTTCCTGATCCTCTCTGAGTGTCTGCTGGGCTGTCGGGCTTTGAAAGCTGATAAACCTCCTGAGTACAGCCTGCCCTCCTCGTCTGGCCTCAACAGCAGCAGTGATGGTCTGTCTGTGGATCTGCCCATGGTTCTGAGGGTGTTCAGCGTGGACTACCACCATGTTCAGGCTCCGTTTGAGATAGTGCTGTGGATCATGCTGGCCTCACTGGCCAAGCTGGGTAAGCCTGTACTCCAGTAGTGCTACATATACCTATAGGAACTTAAGGGTGTGGGATTTTTACCTGATGCCCACTTCCCAGGTACCTACATGGTACACAGTACCACCAGGGTACTCACAGTGTACCTAAAGAATGTTTATGGGTTCTAGGCTGCCTAATAGTGTTGCCCTACAGTTTTTAGTGAAGGGTTAGGGACTCACAAAGCACCCCACACAGTCACAACACTCCACTGAAACTAAATGTCCTTATTTGGATTTTCCCTTTGGGTCTCACCACCTCAGGTTTCCACTGGTCCGGTCGGGTCCCTGCAGTTGTCCCAGAGAGCTGTGTCCTCATCATGGTGGGCCTGCTGGTTGGAGGGGTGATCTATGGGGTTCGCCACTCTGCCCCTCCGACTCTGAGCGCTGATGCGTTCTTCCTCTTCCTGCTGCCACCCATCGTGTTAGACGCAGGATATTTCCTGCCAGGGAGGCTGTTCTTTGAAAACCTCGGCACCATTCTCTGGTTGGTGGACAGTGAATGGGCCTGAATGGAATTTTATGTATTAGATATGTTTCAACTCAGTTGTTTAAAGGATACATTTTGCTCTTTAAAATTGATACGTCGTTTGAGGTCATGAATCAGGATCATTGCAGCTCTTGTAAAGTCCATTGTGTTTGACATTTCCAGGTATGCATTGTTGGGAACCCTATGGAACGTGCTGGGCATCGGCCTGTCTCTGTACGGGGTTTGCCTGCTGGCTCCTAGCTCTCTAGGAGACATCTCTCTGCTGCATTGCCTCTTGTTTGGCTCTTTGATCGCCGCCGTCGACCCTGTGGCCGTGCTCTCCGTTTTCCAAGAGATGCATGTCAACGAGCAGCTCCACATCTTGGTGTTTGGAGAGTCCCTGCTCAACGACGCAGTCACAGTAGTAAGAGCAGGAGTGGTGCTAGTATCCATGTCTGGTACGTGCAAGATGGAAATGTGTCTACTTTTCTTCGTTTCAGGTGCTGTATAAGCTCTTTGAGTCCTTCCTGCGGCTCCCGTCTGTGACGGGGCTGGATGTGTTTTTGGGAGGCTGCAGGGTGGTGGTGGTGGGTCTGGGAGGCCTGTTTGTAGGTCTATTCTTTGGTCTGGTGGCGGCCCTCACCTCACGATTCTCCTCCAGAGCCCAAGTCATTGCGCCCCTTTTTGTTTTCCTCTTTTCCTACTTGTCCTACCTGACCTCAGAGATGCTTCACCTCTCTGGAATCACAGCGTGAGTGCTGCTGAGTATCCTCCCAGTTCTTGTAATGGTTTTTCTGAGCAGTATTTGGAAGTTTTACAGTTTTTGCTTCCCTCTGTCTTGTAGTATTGTGACCTGTGCCGTGACCATGAAACAGTATGTGGAAGCTAATGTGTCAGAGCGCAGCAACACCAGCATCCAGTACTTCCTGAAGATGTGGAGCAGTGTTAGTGAAACCCTAATCTTCATCTTCCTGGGGGTGTCCACCATACAGGATGTCCATATGTGGAGCTGGCCTTTTGTCTGCTCCACACTGCTGCTCTGCCTCATCTGGAGGGCCACTGGTACCTAAAACTACCCTTCATAATGACCGGCTTCTCTCTGATATACAGTATGATCACTGATTTACACACTTCCTTTAAGGCGTTCTCCTGCTCACTGCTGTGGTGAACAAGCTTCGGAGGAACGCCGTAACCTTCAGAGACCAGTTCATCATTGCCTATGGTGGCTTGAGAGGAGCAATCTGCTTCTCCCTGGTGTTCCTGATTGACGACTTCCCAAAGAAAAGACTCTTTATTACCACTACCATTGTGATCATTCTCTTTACCGTATTTGTTCAGGTGGGAATGTCACATAAATGACAACACACATGGTCTTGTTGATTTGTTGATTCAGTTTTTAATTTTATCAGCCAATCATGGTTTCCAGGGGATGACCATAAAGCCACTGGTGGAGCTGCTGGATGTGAAGCAGAAGAAGAGAGCTCTGCCTACCGTCAGCGAGGAGATCCACAGCAGGGTGAGACAAAAGCATAATTCTTGAATCATTTTGACTTTAGATAAGTAGAAACTAAGAAAAGCTACGTAGGTTTTACAAACACTCATCTTTAGAGTCTCAATATGAATTTTTAGAGCACAAATTGAATCTATTGACAAGATAATGATGGTATAAAGCATGATCTCAGCTCATAGATCACCTGCTGGCAGGAATCGAGGATGTTGCTGGTTACTGGGGGCAGCACTACTGGAAAGACAAGTTAGTTTCTCATGTTTTAGCTTTAATTCACCTTTTACTTAGGCTTGTGCTTTTATAAAACATGACATAAAGTTACCAGTAGGTGGCAGCATTTGATTCATTATCTTGTCCTCTGTGCTTGTGTGCGTGTGTGTTTGTGTGAGGTTTGAGCAGTTCAACATGAAGTACCTTCGACGCTTTCTGATCGGTGAGAATCACCAGTCTCGCTCCAGCATCCTCAGAGTCTACCAGGAGCTGGAGAGGAGGGAGCAGAGGGGAGACGAGGAGGCTCCTCAAGTGTAAGAAAAACAGAACGCCTCGAGGCCTTCTAGAGATGGATCCTAGTTTGAGACTAGTTGATGAGAATGTCTCACTGTAATGTTCAGTTTTAGAGATGGTTGAATCTCTACTGGATTCTAGAATGATTCAAATCTAACCTCAAGTGTAAAAGAAACAAACAACCATGTCTCTATTAAACAAAAACAAAACCACATTGGAAAAGAGGGGCATGAGAAACCAAGTCCAACTTAACTACTTCAGTATCAGCCAGGTGCTGCTGATCAAATACAATGATTATCTGGTCATCATCAGTGAAACCTTTTCTATGTGGTAGTTTGCTGGTCTGGAGCATCCAGGTGTGTGTCTGCTGTTGACCATCGAGGTCTAAAGGTCATTCTCAAACACTCTGGAGTCCATCTTTAGGATTATTTACAGTTAAGACACCTGTCAGTCTTACACGTCTCAGCCAAATGACCCCAAATTCAGACCACCCCAAAGCTCCATGTCAGTCTCAATAGTCTGCAAACCTCATAGTGAACTCTGATGTGTTTCCGTACACTTGAGGTTAGATTTGAATAATTTTTGAATAAGTCTGAATCATTTTTTTAACGTCCTGGTAAAAAAAAAAACTTGAACCAAAAGCCTTTAAATTTTTACCATGACTATGACAGGCCTCCAGATACACGTACAAATATTCAAACTTTCCTTTCAGAGTGTCTCCTCGTCCCAACAGCCGTCCACTCCTGCCAGAGGAGATGGACAGCATCAGACGTATTCTGTCCAGAAACCTTCAGAATTTTAACAACAAGGTATACTCAAATATATTTTAGTGTTTCTTTTTGCGTCCATCTATAAAGCAAAGACAAGACAATGTGTGTATTTGAAATGCAGCAGACACCAGCCTACAGCAGACACACCCTGAATCAGGACAAAACCAAGGACAGGACCAGGAGACCGCTTCAACATCCTGGAGAAAGGAACAGATACAATACAATAACACACTGGCCACAGGTATGGCTTCAAAACATACACGTTTTTGAATCATTTCCTTAAAGGTGATATAGATGATTTGGTAAGCCTCTTAATAACATTCTAACATAGTATAGCTATGAATATATTGGGGCAATAACAAAAAAACCCAAATCAATAAGTTTTAAATAAATCAATATTAATTAAAAAAATCAATAAGGTTCCCTCGCAGTTCTCTAAAAACCTCAGCCAATCATACGTTTTGGACTGAAAGCAACTATTGGACAATCCAGCTGTCTGTCTCACTGAAGCGCCTCACTTCCTCACTGCTTGGATCCTCCATTACTGCATGCTGGAGCATTTTAAAGTGCCTGTGACTCCATATTTAAATCATTTTATATTAAACAGGTGTAATCTTTGATGCCTCTAGATCAGCGTTGCACCATTATAATTCAAAATACGCTGTAATTATTTCCTAACGAGCAACTCAGAGATCAGAAGAAAGCGCCGCCTTCCGGTTCTGCTGGGTTTCTCCTTATTTGGCAGCCTGACACTTCTGCTGCAGTAGGGGGCAGTGTTGTCACGTGAAAGAGAAACGAAACTGAAACTAAACACTACACGGTCTATGGGCAATGGCGGCGGCACTGCCTCGCTCCAGTTGTCGTGAACGTGCATGTGGGAGGAGAATTTACCTGATAAGCAAGTCCGGATCACTATGACCTCATAGCGGGCTGGAGTGAAAAAAACTGTTTGAAACCTGGGTCTGAAATCTTGAAGAGCTTCTCACTGGCTATACTAGGAGACAGATGGACGCCGTTTTTTGCTCTTTCTGGCAGGTTTAAGGTGAGAACTCAACGTTGCAACATGATAGATAAGTCAGAAAACATGGAAACTGATGTCATGGGCACTTTAAAGCAGAACATCCCAGAAGTGAGAGGACAGGTTTTTATGAAAAAATACTAGAGTCCCAAAAAGATAAACACCTTTTCAGTTAGCAGAAAACTAAAAACGTTTGGACGTAGAAAGAGGAAAAACCTGGCTGAACATTAGCATAGCGCTTCAACGACTGGTGTTTTGCTCTCTATTGTTACTGTAGCAATGTGCGGTCCCATGTTCGGGGGAGGCGTGGCATAAGGCTGACAGGAGGGGTGAGAGCATAGATATCAAATATATTGCTAGATGCCCTATCTGGGAGTCAACAGCGTCCCTACATGGTGGCCATCTTACTACAGTCAGCTGACGTTCTGCTCTCTATGGTAGCAGACGGAAGGTGAGCATCAACTGAACTAAAAACACTCATAACTTGATGAAAAATGAATGCATTTACAAATGGTTTACTTTCTTACAAACCTATGTATAGGCTTGAGATGGATACTTGCACGGTTTATAAGTTTCCCGACCATTATCGATATATTTCACAGCCACGTCTCTGATGTTTATAACAAAGCAAACTGTTTGAAAATCGGTTAAAAATTGAGCAAGTTAGAAGTATTTAATAGTACATGCACCATTAACAGCAATGTTATGAAAGGGGGCAGCTGTCTGAAGTAAGATGGCCGCCATGTAGGGACATCAGGCTCCATTGACAAACAGCGCGGGTAAGATATCTATACGTATATGATTTCTAAGGGTGAGAGCTCTGAGACGTGTTTGTGTAAAATAGCTTGTTTGAAGATTACACAGAGCAGCTTTAACTCTATCATTCAAATTGCATTAAACAATTGATAGATATATTTTATTTAAACAATGCTGTAAAAATGTTGAAAAGTATACCTTTTAGAAAACAACAGTTACATATGATTTTAAAAAATGATGTTAAGATTAAGAAAGACTAAAATAATGACAAAGAAAATCACAAAAAGATTGCCAAAACACAGAAATCTGATGGAAGATTAGTTGTGATATAGTTTTTGAAAAGCTCATTTTCTAAAAGATAATCAGGTACAGCTTAAAAAATTTAGAATATTATGAAAAAGTTCTGTATTGGAAACTCATGGTGTCACACCCTAATTAACTCTAAGCAGTCCTGAGCCTTTAAATTATGTCTCAGTCTGGGTCAGTAGCTATGAGTTTCACTTCCTGAAACAAGTGACAAAGTATTGAACTTTTTCACAGTAGTCTAAATTTTGAGCTTTACTTGTAGTCACGGACAATATGATGCTAATATTAAACTGTGATTTCCAATGTTCAGAATATTAAAAGTATATTTCCAATCAAAACACAGACTGCCTTATTTGCTTTGTCTCCATTATCAGGGGGATAGTGGAGAGTTTAGAGAGTCTCACAGAGGAAGAACACGACTCAGCAGAGCTCATACAGGTAAAGATTTATACAGTTTACAACTTTTATTAGAGTGATTTGCTAAACACATGGAAAACAATCAAGTTTTTTATTAATACAAAAGACTGAGTTCAAAATAATGGTATATTTTCTTTGTCTTCCTTATGTTTGTATCAGAGAAGTTGCATAAACAATATCAGTGGAGCTCAACAGATAATTTATGATCAAATTAAAGTCCTGTCGTACTTAAAGGAATGCATATCGCTTTTTGCCTTTCAGATACCATCTGACCTGTTAGCGCTCATATTATGTTTTGAAAGACTCTTCTAGTACATCACATCATATTTGAGAGCAACATTAGTAAAAAAAAGACTGAGTTATAACTAGGGATGTTCGATATTATTGGTCTACCACACAACCTTTACATACCATCCACATATTATACATCAAACTGTACGGCTACTTCTTCTCTCTCCCAAAATGTCAAAATATAAAAATTCTGATGTATGGCTTTTGATATATTTTTATTTATTTGGCACACCTTGCATTAAATCCTGTGGCTTCAGCATTCCCAGCCAACCTTGAATGCTACATCTATCAGCATACACTTGATGACATCATCAAACCATATCATTACTTGCAGCATAACATATAGCATGTAAGAGGACTCGCCAACCTGTCTTTGGTTTGGAATTATCTCAAAGTGTCTCCGGACAATAAAATTGCCATTTGTAACAACTGTAAAGCGGAGGTTATGGGAGGAGGAATCAATATGTCGCTCTTTTTTTAAAAGAGGAATTGAAGCAGTTGTCCTGTTTTGCACAGATAATATTTAAAGTTACAGTATGCATGATAGGAGGTATGGGATGTTGGTTACCTAAAATGATTTTGTTTTTCATTTTTTTATGAGGGGTACCCCGCTTATATCGGTGTCGGAAATTAAGAGTTTATTCATGTTGTTTAGTTATGGCAGCCATCTTCAGTTGGACTGACAAAAATTCATCGGTTGTAAATGAACACCCAATGAAGTCTGAGAGTCCTGTTAACTCTTTAATGTCTAAAACATGAAATTATATTTAAAAAAACAACTACACATGAATCTGCTTATTTTATCATGTAATGATATAACAATATAAAAAAAAGGACAAAAATGAATAAAATTGGCGCTTTCCACCCGTAGATCCTCCACCAGAGGGCAGCAGATTGTAAAGGACTGAATATGGCAGGTTTTTGATGAAAGTAGTCCTGATGCTCCATCTGGCTGGAGAGGTTAAAATCATCCAGTAAACCTTCAGATATTTTGTGGACAGACAAGAAAGGTTGACTCCAACTGTAAATGGCAAGATTTAGTGAAAGGTTTTTGAGTAAGGTCTAGTGCTCCTATGGTGGGTATGAGTCTTAACTACACACCAAACTGACTTACTGCCATTCTTATCAGATGATATCAGTATGGTGGCCATCTTGACAGATCTAGATCTACAGTATGTTGAGTGATTACTTTGCAAGAGTTTCACAAAAATCAAGATATCATATACCTTCAAACAAACCAATAAACAGCAACAAAAATTTCTAATAAGAGTGTAGTATAAGACAACAAAGGCATATCACCAAGCCTGTCTCCCATCACTGTATCTTCTCGTGGCAGTGTGCTCCATCAACCCGAGAGTGACCCTCGCTGACTCTTCGACCTCTACAACCTCAAATCAAACGCAGGCTGATGATCTGAATTCAGCTGGAGAAGACCACGTTTCCTCACAGCACCATGCTCCTGCAGAGAGAGCCCTGAAGAGACAGCTCAGCTTTATACTGGAGAACGAGAGGCAACAATAAGACAGACAGTACAAACAACAGCGTGCTCTGATCAGTGTGTCTTAGTCTTTTAGCCTCGGAGTGACTTTATGAATGAAAAGGATGTTTCATCTTGAGAGTTTGTCAGCTAAAATAAAGCTTTTTGAACGACTCTGCGTGAGGTTTAACGATCATTTACATCTTCAGTCATTCTCAAAGTGTCCTTCCAAGGGTAACACTTTAAAAATACCTTGCAGTCATAAATACTAAAACCAACATGAACACGTACACAGCCCTGCATACATCTCCTTGGTTTTTTTTTTTTTTTACAAATGCACAACACACCCAGTGGTAATCTGACAAGGACAGATTTACTGCCTCCCAAAATAACTCCTGTCCCCCCATCTGACCTCCTCACTTACTGTTGCTTCTTCCCTCCCAGCGCCCAGCATGCCAGGGAGTGGCCGGGACATTCTGAATGTTTTCTCTTAGACTGGTGCTGGGGAGATGATTTAAAGTGGACACCAGCAAGGACCTGGGGACTTCAGCCTGAAGAGCAAGGGCACATTTTATAGATATAATCATGAGAGTAGGAGCAGCAGCCTTGGTTGGGGGGACTTTTGGGCTTTTGGGGACCCTGTGTTTTCTCCTGGCCTTTGCTACAGACTACTGGCTGTTAGCCAGTGACGACTGTTGGACATTCCCCGCTCAAACCACACCGACATCGAACACAGATGTCAATGGCACAGAGGTAGGACAGAAACATAATGCTTAAATCGTCCCAGCTCACTAACAGATACATGCAGTGAATATTACCAGGCTGGTACAACTGGTTGTTAACCACCAGTAAAACAAATTAGTCACACTTAGGAAGAACGGTCATATATAACCACAAAAAGAATAGTTTGGAACCTGACTGGTGTTGTGTACACAGTGGTGAGCAAAACATACCTCTGTCAGTCATTTAAAGATGCTCTGGAGTAAATTAGTGTTGTCTTTCCATAAACAGAGGTGTAGAGGGGAATCCCTAGTGGGGGTTCACACATCTTGATTTAAAGCTCAAAAAGCAGGAAGTCCTATCTGTACGATAATCCAGTTATTCTCAGACTGGATGTGAGGTTATCTGGTTTATTGGTTTTAGCTAACTGCTAAAGCCATTTTGTTCCCTAATTATAAACTAATAAAGTTTCATTAGTTCTGACAAACTGTATTCAAGTTTACCAGTTTTACTGTAAAAAATTCTCTGACAAAATCTTCAGAGGCTGTGAAGCTGCATGTCGAGAGCTTTGAATAAATGCTAACATTACCATGCTACGTCCATTAGACTGTTTACTGATTAGCTTAGACACAGCCAAGTGAATGACATCATTTACTATCTTCTAGTTTATTGTATATATTATCAGACTTATTGGGAAAAGTATCTAGCAGAGAGTTGTGATATTTTAAGCTAAAATAGTGGAATCATACTTAATTTCTCACATGGAGGTGAACTGTGGTGTTGGATTGTACTGAACTTTTCTTCTTTCTCCTTCAACAAATTCAAAGGATGTCCATTTTCTTTCTATGGATTTGTTTAATAAGAGTCATCACTGCACACTTAATTTCTGAGTTAACTTATTTAACCTGCTTTGAAAGCTTACACGTATGGTATAATGAGATGAATGGGTTTATGTCACATCGCATGTTTTAGAGAATCTATAGTTCTAGTACACAGTTTGATCATTAGTCAGCCATGGATAAAAGTGTTGTATCTTTACCTTCTTACAGTCATTGATCTTAATAAAGAAGCATAATGAAAATACAAATACTGGAGTTGGGGGTATGATTCTTCAGTCACAAATCAAATCAAAGTTCCTTCTCAGCCAAGGGAGTGTCACAGGTGTTTGTTTTTGTATTTTTGGAGTTCATTGTTTTTCCTCAGCTCCCCAGTCATTCAACACCTTGCAGACCTGTCCTCAGAACACAGCCATAAATAAAGAGGACCTAAACATCCTCCCTGAGGAACTCCCCCCAGCCGTTTAAGAACAGCTTGGTGATAAACACCCAGTATGGCGAAGCACCATGGCATAAAGCCAAGGTCAAAGTGGCTGGGGGAACAAAACAACATTCTAGGTCCATGTCCAGGAAACACCTTTATCCCATTGAGAATGTGTGGTTAATTCTCAAGGGACCACAAACTCTGATAGACTCCAGTTATTGGTAATAAAGAATATATTAGGAGCAGAAGATCATTGACAGCATGGTCAAAAAGTAGAGGGTTCTTTGATGCTTTGCCTAAACTTCATGTAACTGTCAATATAAGCTTATGAGCACACAGCTACAGAGACACACACACCACAGCAGCAGATCTTCTCTTTGTCCATAGTATGGGACATTGATTCAGGCTCTGTGTGTGTTCTCGTGTCTCAGCCCTCTACTACAGGTAAAGGAGGAGAGGCTGATTACCAACACACCACAGCTTGTGTTAATCACCCTCAGCTGGCCCAGCTCCACACCCACACCTTATAATTCCACTTCAGTAAACCATTCGACAAAACGGTCTAAAGACAACAAAGCAGCACATTTTGTGAAAAATTATACTTCTATCATCCTTAGCTGCAAAGAAGAAATGACTGCTGAAACAGAAAAATAACAGATCAGGTAGCAACATCTGAAATAGACATTTGTCAGCATTCACTGTCCAATACAACTCCTTTTCTCCTAGTTGCCTTGTTGGGATCCTGTCATCCCGTCTTGAGTGCATGAGGTCAAATTAGCACAAAAAACTAATATAAATACTAGTGCTGGGCCGAGCGCGTTAACGCGAGACTGTTATCGCGTGATAGAAAAATAACGCCGTCAATCTAAATTGGGTTGCTGGGTCTAAACCAGGCATTACCAAATGGCAGACTCCGATCCTGACCAGGACCCAGATCCGGTTCTTTCCAGAGTCCGGACCCGCTCAGTGGTGAAGGAGGCACGTCCGATCCTTCACCAGGACCCGCGGCTCCCGGTCCAGGGTTCGGGAGATGCGCCTCCTTCACCGAGAGCCGGTTCCCGGTCCAGGACTTTCACTTGGACCCAAGGAGGTGAAAGAGGCGCGTCCGGGAGCTGCGCGCCCGTGCCAACCTCGGCATATGCCCCCTCCTCCTGAACTGGACAGCGTGGTTTGGAGCTTGATTCAGGTTGGAGGAGATGGCAGAGCGCTGAGCGAGTCACGAACCCTTGGCAACAACTTGGTAGAGTTCACGCAGAACTCCAAGCAAGTCATCAACCAGGTCTGGACTGACTGTCTGGGTTCCAGGCATTTCCTGGTGAACCGACAGTCTCATTTGTGCACAAGCCTCTCGTTAATAAAGTGAATGTGGCAGTGTGCGCTGCTCAAACACGTGTTTTTCAGCATAACTGACAGTTGAACATTCAACAAATCAAACAATATCAACACTAAAACACATTGATCTGTCAATGACTTTATCAGAGGTTTGTCTTTAGTTTCCAGAGACTCATATTAATGTTTAAATCCCCCAAAGTGGTTTTATTTAGCAAAAACATGATGAAACAGCCCTATAGTAAGTAAGTAAGTAAATTTTATTTTTAGAGCGCCTTTCGCAGAAACAGATCACAAAGCGCTGTACAATAGAGGTATAATCAAATATTACAAAGCACAGGTGAATAAAACATTATCAGGCACAAAATGTAATCAGGATCACAAAATATATACAAAATATATACACAGCCAAATCTCTACATGTTCAGTTAGGGAAAGCCTGAATGAAAAGGTGAGGTTTTAGGTGTTTTTTGAAAGCCTCCACAGTGCTGCAGAGACAGAGTTTCAGGGGCAGGCCGTTCCACAGTCTGGGGGCCAGAGCCTGAAAGGCCCTGTCCCCTTTGGTTTTTAGTTTGGTGCGAGGAACAGCCAGCAGGTTTTGAGATGAAGATCGAAGGTTACGAGAGACTGTGTGTGGAGAAAGAAGCTGAGATAAGTAGTTAGGAGCCTGGCCGTTTAGAGCTCTGTAGGTGAGAACAATGAATGATGAATGAATGTTGCTTAAAAAAATAGCGCGATAGTCACAACATCACGCAGGAATTGAAAACTAGAAGCGGGAAGTTAATTCTTTGTTTATATGTGATCAGAGTTGCCGTTGTGTGTTGTGGGAATCTAATTCTAATTCTTTCAAAATGGGTAAGTGAGCTATTTAATGGAGTTGTTGTTTATGTGTGCCGTAATGTTTGTGGTGGTTTATTTCTGTGTGCCGTAATAGGAGCCGTTCTGCGTCGTAACGTCGGTGTCAGAAAGTACTCAACATGTCGTGACACACGCGCACAGCTGCGACTGGCGTTCCCTTTTAAACTGGTGCGAATCTTTCAGCGGGCTGGCAGCGTCTCGCGTGTCTGGGACGCGTTGTGGCGAGCTCTGTGTGAGTGATCTGATGGACTAGAATGGTTTTAAATCAAAATAACGCCGCAGCCACGACGTGGCGTGTTGCCGACGTGTCCGGTGTATTCTAGCCTTAACTGGTGGGGCAAGAAGGACACATACAGCTGAATGTCATCAGCGTATATGTGGTACTGGATGTCAGAGAAGGACTGGATGATGCCAGCTAAAGGAAGGATATGATGAGAATAGTAGAGGCCCCAGAACCGAATCTTGTGGAACCCCGCAGGTTAGGAAGGCCGTGTCTGAAGAAACGGTTTCTGTTTTCACAGAGAAAATTCTGTTGGAGAGGTAGGAGGTGAGCCAGTGAGCCTATAGGATAATGTGAAATTAACAGTAGAGAAATAAAGACATTGAAGGCAGATTTAATCCATTACAGATAAACTGGATGCTACAATCACTTTTTGACAGGTGAAAAAAATCAGTTTGAAGTTATTTGATGTGGTAAAAAAGAGAGTTGATGCTTTAATCAGGTGACCTGTAAACTAAATGTAATCCTTTACTGTCAGGAGATGAGAAGGTTTCTACAGTAAATCTATTAAAACAGAGTGATCCTTAGAAAACAGCTGTAAAGTTAAAGGAGACAGACCTCTGATGACACATCAATGTGTTTTAGTGTTAAAATGTTTCATCCTGATAACTTGATCAACCATCAGAGGTTGTTAAAATGAGCTCAGAGATCTGGAGGTTCTGGTTTGTGACTCAGGTCTGGGTTTCTGAGGGAAGTTCTGACAGGTTTAGTATTTCTTGTTAGGTTAGTAACAGCTGATCCAAACAGTGGATCAGGGAGAGTCAAGTTCAGCCGCTGCCTCTGTTTAAACTCTAGACTTGAAGTATCACAATTCTTCAGCCTCATGCTCATTCACACCGGTATTATGAACCCATTGGCAGAATTCAAATGAGCCATTTTAATCTAGATTTAAAAAATTAATCTATGCCCACCACTAATAAATACAAAATAAAGCGTGAAACAAGTAAAAGTGTCTCTTGTAGGAAGGACCTTGTCAGGGTTCAGTTCAACAAAGCTCTTGAAGGCCCACGAGTATAACTGATTTCATACACTAATTACCCAAACAAGTCTGATCTGCACATGAAAAACCAGTGGGAAACCACTTTAATCTTCCAGTTTATGCTTCTGTGCAGAATTTTAAAAAATCACAAAGCACACATTGAGGGATATATTTCTAAAGCTAATCCCCCTGTGAACTCCTCCGTAACATCATAGCCTAACAAAGTCTTTCATTTTCAATAAAAGACGGTGATTAAAGTTGTTGTGTTATACAGCACCATCAATCATATCTTTGACAAGCA
>SSNR01000012.1:2726159-2741463 GCA_006937965.1 Callopanchax toddi
CACACACACACACACACACACACACACACACACGCACGCACGCACGCACGCACGTACGCACGCACACACACACACACACACACAAAGACCAATTCATAAATCCTCTACATGATGCAGTAAAGCTAACAGAAGTTGTGCAGTGACACGTTACCACCCAGACTCGTTTCTCTTTTAATTTAGTAGCAATTTGATCTGTTGCTTAACTGTAATATTTTATATTGCTTTATGTTTCACATCATGTCAGATAGTTGCACAACTTTTAAGTCAAAACTACTAAATGAGGTCAGAGCAGAATGGAGAGGCTAGTTCTAGACTATAGAAAGACAACAGAAGGTCAAATAACCACAGGTTCAAACAAAGATCTGCAGATCTCTGAACTGCAACATGTAGAACCTTGAAGATGGACTACAGCAGCAGGAGATCACACCAGGTGTCTCTACTGTCAGCTAAGAACAGGAAGCATGGGCTACAATTCACACAGTATCACCAAAAACAGGCCCTGGTTTGATGAGTTTATAATGGTGTTGGGGAGGTTTTTGTCCTACTTTGTGTTCCTCAGTACCACGTGATCCTGGTTTAACCTCCACAGCATACCTGAGTATTGTTGCTGACCATGTCCATCCCTTTATGACCACAGTGGACCATCTTCTGATGCTACTTCCAGCAGGATGATGCTCCACGTCACAAAGATCAGATCATCTCTAACTGGTTTCTAGAACATGAGAGTGAGTTCACTGGACTCCAGTGACCTCCACAGTCATCAGATCTCATTCCAGTCCAGAACCTTTGAGATGTGGTGGAACAGAAAGGACTAGAACCTGTGAGGAATGTTTCCATCACCTTGTTGAATCTGATGTGAAGAATTAGGGTGGTTTTAAAGAGAAATGAGGGTCTACAGTAGCTCTAGCAAAGTGTACCTATAAAGCCAGTGAGTGTATAGAAAAACATATCAACGATTAGAAAAATGAAAAAGTGAGGAAAATAAGACAAACAATCATCATCTGTTCTTAAACTAAAGCCGTCAGATCAGAACCAAACGTTCTAATCTGATCATAACTTTAATCTATTTATTTAAATCCTTCCCAGCAACATCTGCTGACTCTCCTGCTTCTCTCTGTGCTTTCTTGCAGTGTTCCGGGGGTTTTGGACTGTTCTGGTAATCCTTGGGTTGTTTTCAGCTCTGGCGGGAGGCTTCCTCCTGGTCTGTGGTGTTCCCTTCATCAGCCACAAACTCTACAAGCTGGGCGGAGCCTTCCTCATCACAGCTGGTAAATATAAACGTCTGTACGCTACATGAGTGGAGTTCATGTCGGTGGTGTTAAAATAAGTCCTGCCTGCAGGGAAAAGGAGAATGTTCACACACAACCGGCTGCTGTCAGCTGTTTATTCTGGTCACATGATTAACATGTTTCCTGCACAGACAGCAGCAGATGTCACCATGCTGTATAATGTATGACAACAGCAGGTGGAAACATTGCTGCCGTGGCAACAGTAGAGATGACTCCTCTGTGTTTCCTCCCTGCCTCTGATTCTGTGTGTAAACCCTCTGCAGCCTGCCTGTTCCTGTCCATGCTTCTGCTCTACGTGCTGTGGGTGGAGGTGGTGGATGTGAGGAGCTACATTCTGCAGGAGAGGGGAGATTGGTGTCTAGATGCACACGTTTATGTGCACTACGGCCTGTCGTTCATGGTGGCGGCGGCCGGCGTGCCTCTGGAGGTCGTGTCTGGGTTGGTCTTCATGCTGGTTGGCCGAGCGCTGCGTGCCAGAAAATGAGGAGTTCTGACAGCCAGCCCAGCGTTAGAGGAAGGGACTGACCTTTATAAGTCCTGCTCTGGGACTCAGCACACTTACCGGACAGGAGGTTGTTTACAAGCACTCATAGTGGACATCTGTGCTCCTTACTGGGATGTCACTGATTCAATAAAAAAATATATTTAGAGCAAACAAATTGCTGGAGGTTTTAACACTGACACAAATGTGTGAGTATTTGAACATATGAGAAAACCTTTGAGCCTTGTTTTCTACATATTATGATGAAAAAGTTGACCAATATAAAACAATGGGCCAGCATCTGTTACTTTTTAAATAACTGTTTGCCTGTGCAGACTTAACCAATCACCAAGCAGCAGCTGCTACAGTTGATGGTTTAAATAATCTTAAGGGGCTTTTTTGTCATTTTGACATGTGTTTCTGTGTAAACATTTCAACAATTCCTTCCTTAGCTTCCTGAACAGCCTTACTTTGGAAAAACAGAGTTTATGTCCAGTGGAATGGATGAGCTAACAGCTAACTTGAGCACAGCCAAGACCAAAGTGCTGCTGTCTTAAAACAAAAAGTCTTCTCATTTCAAAGCTTCACACGCAAACATTACGTCATTCCCCATTTCACTGATTTTTATTTCACATCACGTCTCTTTCTGCATTGATTTCTAGGATAATTTACAAACAAATATCAGCAGCAAAATGTAGCTCTTCTGATGCGTTCAGGGCTCACGTCTGGTGGGGATTTTATAATGTTGTCACCAAAATAACCATGTAATGTGAAAAATAAGGTTTATGTCACATGAAGGAAAGCCATCTACAACAGATAAAACAGCAAACAGCTATGCTTTTACTGTAAAATACATCGTATTTTGTTAAACATTACACTCAGCTCGCAAAACAGGTTTCTAGATGTTCTCAGGCCCCAAAACATTTAAATCTGTTTTTAATATAATTTCAGTAAAACAAGGTCAACATTTCAGTAATCTGGAGGTCCAGTTGTGTCCATGAGTGTGTGTAAACATCTGGAAGACCAAAGGAGACGCACCACTATGTCCATCTGCATGTTTTCAATGTTTTGTTTTCTTTCATTTCTATTTAAAAAAAACACTAAATAGATTAATTTATAGTTTTCACATCAACGTATAACTGTTTTAAAAATGTCTGTGGAGTCTGTGGAGTGTGAGGGGATCAATTTAGTCAAAGAGCCTCGGAGCAAAGTGTCAGGAATCAGTGGATGATCCAGAGACAGGAAGAAGGGACAGATCTGACCTGTTCAGGGTGTTGTGTGTGTGGTGTGTTCACATGGGGGTTTAGAGAAGTTACCAGCTGGTGGTTGGTTAGATGTTAAGCTGCCTGCCTCCCCCAAACCACTTCAGACTCCAGCCATTAATATTATTTCTCTTCCAATGTGAAGATTTACTTCCACCTTGGATCATTACTTTGTTTCATTTCAGAATAATAAAACCTGTTTGTGTTTTTTTGTCTGATTTCATCCTTGTATGTAAACAAAAAACACACATAGGAGTCTTCTGTCCAGACACAGAAAATGAAGTCAAATAGAGCTAAATAAAATACCAGTTATCCTTCAGGTTGGTACACTGTGTTTTTGTGTATTTATATAAATACATTTGATCATTTTTAGCTAAAGTGTTGTTTGTTTTGATTTGAGCATCTTGAAGAAAATAAAATCTCTCCTTTTAAAAGTTGTAGAGACAAACTGGAGACTTTTGATTTTTTTTAAGTGAAGTGAAGTGGCCACATACATATAAGACAGCGCAAAGTATAGTTCTCTGCATTGACCCATCCCTGAAGAGCTGAAGGTAGTCTATATAGTAGGATCCAATAGGGGGATCAGATTCTGTCCAAGGATACTTCAACATGTGACCTGCTGGGGATCAAACCCTGATCTCCTCTCTTCCCTCCTGATCCAGATGATCCAGGCTGAACGTTGAAAATCTGCTCTGATTTGAACTGGCAGTCTTAATAATTGGCCCACGCTCTTTGACTTTCACACCAAGACAAAACGTTCTATGTTGCATTTCTGTTCATTTGAGGCAATAAGTGTTACATTGTAACGAATGGCATTATAAATGTAAAACTACTAATGAGGACCAGTACTGATCTGTGGATCATTTGTTCCCAGGCCACCAAAAAGAATAAAAACATAATAAATAATGTCTCAGTCATTATTTTCTAGCTAAAGTTTTAAGTCAGTGCTGGTTTCTTTGTACTTTTGAAGAAGCTAGACTTTCCTGTATTGTTTAGAGTGGTTTTGATCCAGACTGTCTCAAAGCGTCAGGGTGAACCTCTCCTCCTCCTCCTGCTGACGGACCTGCAGCTTAAGCTCCACCCTCCCATTACGTCAACGATGTGACAAATAAAATATACAGCGCCAGGCGTAGACTCTCCACAGGACCAGCTGATGTGAAGATTTCTTTAGATTAAACTGTTAGACCATCATGCTTTGCTGCAAGCATATAGCCTGATGCAAAAACTCAATTTGGCTCAAAATAACTTCAAGGGTTTTTGTGGCAAAACAACCAAAAATAAAAGGCTTTTTCACTTCAGACACTGGTGCTGCTTACCATCACTAGAGCTAAGCATCACAGCTCAGAGAGGATGGGGCTTGGAGGGCTTTAAAAGAAAACATTCAAAATGAATGGACACCCAGTGGAATGAGAGTAAAACAGAGGACATGTTCATCCTAACATGTTCCTGTTAAAAGACATGCTGCAGCATTTTGCACCCTCTGGAGACGGGTGATGGAAGAAACACTGACCCCTGGACACAGAGCATTACAGTAACCCAGCAGAGCGGTGACAAAAGCAGGATTACTGTCTCAAAATGCTGCCTGAGAGGATGGGTTTTATTTTAGCCAGTAGTCTCAGCTGGAAATAGCTGGATTTATCCACTGATGTGATCTGAGAGTCAGATTTAAGCTCAGAGTCCACCTTGACCCCAGGTTTGTTTACAATACTGGGCCAGGTAACCCAGATCCACACTGAGGTCTCAGTAGAGCTGATGAGAACACACTGAATATGAATACGGTATTTAGAGAATTCAGGGTCGTCCAGGACTTAATGTCATCAAAACATTTATGTAGTGAAACAACAGAATGTGTCCTTTCTTTTTATAGGGACTTACATTTGACCGTCATCAGTGTAACAATAGAATACAATGCCATGTGAAGCCAAGTGGATCTAATAAATGTGACCATCTGGATCTAAAACCCCAAATACACATGGCTGGACAAAATCAAGTCATTTGTCCTGACAGAATAACATCTGAGAGGTCTAAATGTTGACAGGAGAAAAGCCCTTCTGGATATCTTTTTTATCTTTTATAAAAATTAGACAGAAAAATTAAAGGTGCTATAGGCAATTTGCAAAACAAATTAGCTTAAAATGTTTTTTTTTTTTCTCCATGCCTCTTAACAATGTTCTAATATAGTTATAAATATATTGTGGCAATTTAAAAAATAAATGACTGGGGTGATTCCATCATAGTTCTCTAAAAACCTCAGCCAATCTTATGCTTTGGACTGAAAGCAGCTATTGGACAATCCGGCTGTCTGTCTCGCCAAAGCGCCGCACTTCCTTGGATCCTCCATTAATGCGTGCTGGAGCATTTTTCAGCAGAACATCGTGGAAGTGAGAGAAGGACAGAAACCGCTGGCTATTAGCGCTTCAAAATTAGGAAAAAATACCAGAGTCTCAAAAAGAAAAACACTTTTTCAGCTAGCAGAAAACAAAAAACGTTTGGACGTAAAAAGAGGAAAAACCTGGGGGAACATTAGCATAGCGTTTCAAAGGCTGGTGTTTTGCATTTTACTGTTTCTGTGACAATGTGGGGTCTCATGTCCGGAGGAGGCGTGGCCTAAGGATTATACCCGACGGGAGGGGTGAGAGCTCTGAGACGTGTTTGCGTAAACAGCTAGCGATACCTAGCTTGTTTGAAAATTTTTCTATAACATCATGAATATCAGCCATGAATATATAGTCTAACCAATGAATGATAAAGTGTTCAAATGTGATAAAACATTTTCTATATCATGAAATCAATGATTGCATTTTAGATGGTTTTAACTATAACAGAAACTGAAAACTTCCAGCTGTAGATCAAGTGAACCAAGATCTCGTTACTCTTAAATTATTTTAGATTTTTAAGGTTTTTTAACTGAATTAAGTTGCAATAAAAACCAGACAGGACAGCATAGAAGTAGCAACAAACAACAGTGAGCTTTAGATCTTCAGTGAATATGGATTGGAAATAAATCAGCGTCTGGATGTAATAGATCTGGATTTCATCATTTCTTCTGTTTTGAGATCTGGGGCTATTCAGAAAGCTGCCTCCTTAAAACAGCTCAGACCTCCAAAATGTCATAGTGGTTCATTTGACAATAAGTTCACATTCAACATTTATAAACATAGTACTTTGTGATTATTTGCAAGTGTGAAAATTAGCAGCAGCAACATGTTGAGTGCACTCCTCCATCAGTAAGTCATGATTTCCTTCATCAAAGGTCCCATCATGGGACCTTCCGTTAAACAAGATCAACCAGCAGAGGGCGCTCCAGCTCAATTCATCAAAATCACCTTCCTCTCATGGATGCTACAAGGAAGAACTAGGGAATCAGTGGAAAGTGAAGAAAAAGGAACTAATTAGTGGTCGGAGTACTGAGCTAGAACCCCGGCTGCTTCAGTGACCGTAGCTCTTCCTCACTGTCGTTAATGAACTCCTCTGTCACACACAACAATGGAAACACACCATCACTTCATTTAAGGAAGACATGATGGTGCAATTGAAGTGGCAGTAATTATGTTGTTAATATATATTAACGGCTAACATTATGCACATCATGGGACTAGAGACATGATGTTAAAGTAACAGATGCTTTCAGACGGGGAGATCCCGCAGAAGGAGTTAAATCTGACTCCTGCTAACGAGGACGTGTTGTGTGCAGATGTAATTCCAGGCACGACAGCAGCCTGAGAGTCCATGTGATCCATCAGACACCAAACAGCAGGATGTGGTCTCACACACTGCAGGGAAAATTAACCCTACGCCGACCCCTCGGCCCTTCATCCTTCACAGCACCTGGACTGAACACTGGTGGGCTCTAATCCAGTCCAAGGGGGGGATACACTCGGTGAGAGCACTTTTCTTCCTTTAACTCCACGAGTGAGCCGATTACCTGCTCTGTGTGTTATGGTGAGGCCCTGAGAGTGTGTGTGTGTGTGTTGGCCAGACGGACACAGTTCCTTCCAGATAAAGGCCTTTTCTCCTGTCAAAAATGACTGCCCTGATAAGAGCTGATATGAGAGAAAAAGCAAGCCTTATGGCATCACTTTAGCTTTTTTTGTCTCTTTTGTAACACCCAAATCCCCAGAAACACCCCCTCCCTTTAACCCCACACAAACACATGCACACACACACACACACACACACACACACACACACACACACACACACACACACACACACACACACACACACACACACACACACACACACGGCTAATCTCTGTTGGGGTATTGGGGGATTGTAGCTGAGGTAGAGGATGGAGCAGGTGGAGGGATAAAGAAGAGATGCAGTGCTTTTCCTCATGGAGAAAAATCATCACTTTCAAACTCCTCACACACAAACACACACTGTCAGACACACACACACACACACACACACACACACACACACACACACACACACACACTTACACACACACACACAGATAATGTCTGAGACAGTCAGCGCTCCTGCCTTCAATTAACCTCACGACGACAGGATCACTTACACGATGGCGATCGCAGAGGGAGGCAGGGAGGACGTTGTGTCTCAGTACAGCAGCTTCTGCTGCACAGCAATAGAATAGCAAACTTATCAGTAAAATGCATCATATGGTTTGTTTTCTGTGGGATCTTCGTCTTTACATCAAAACATATGCTGCTGAAAAGAGAAATGACAGCAAAACATAAAATACGCTGATGAGTCAACTTTAAAGAAAATACATTTGTGCTGAAAGCAAAGATAAACTCTGTTTTCATATTAGTCAGGAAAATATAACAGAATATTCTAGTGTTTTGTTTTATAAATGAACTGAATCTTGTTTACATTAGAGACAGAGTTGCTTTTTAAAAAAAAACATATTTATTATAACGACAGAAAACAAAGCTCAGAGGTCATTAGTGAATAAACAGATATCTGTAAAATATCTAAAAGCAAAAAGTCTAAAAGACATTTTCCACATTCCTGTATTTATTCAACAAACTGATGATGTCTGGTGGTGAAACAGCTGGGAGGTTTTGAAAGGGATCAATAAGTTAAATCAGAGACTGTAAGGTGTTCATGTTCTGAAAGAGCTGAGACGACAGAACAAGGAGGAGAAGACAACACTTTGTCCCTGCATGAAAACTATGTTGCAGTCATCTTGAAGCAGCATTAATAGTAATTAATCCATTATTGTCCCCTTGGGGAAATGATATCTCTGCATTTGACCCATCCCTGAGGAGCAGTGGGCTGCCATCTGGACGGCGCCCCCGGGAGGCGTCATGTGTTGCCCAAGGATACTCCGGCACATGGTCTGCTATCGGGGATTGAACGGTTCACTTTCTGATCAGCAGACAACCATGTGTACCTGCGGAGCCACGACCAATTATTCAAAAGAAATGTCATAAAATCAATTCTGTGAATTAAACACAAAGTTCTGAAGTAAGCCAGCAAATCAAGATCATGGATTCACTTTGGAGAACAAGTTTGACCAGATTAGTGAGTTAGTGGATAACTACAGACTTAAACCACCATCTAGGTTTAGGGACATGTTATTTTATTAACCTTTACATCATTGTTCATTCCACAGTTAGGCTGAATTATTCTGATACTCCTGCAGGACGGAGACGGCTGCTGCTGTTTGTCCCACAAATAACTAAAGAGTTCAGTTAAAGTTGATGTGCAGGTTTATTAAATACTGGTTGCAGAAATAGCTATTAAATTTCTGAGATTGTAGATTTTTTTAAGATTAAAAAATATTGCTATCCATTCTCCAAGTCAGAGGTTTAACCTGGTTCACGTGTCCTCAGGTCTATTTTGTTTTTCTGTGTTTGAGTTTTGTTGCACTGTCTATGTTTTGTAGGCCCTTTATATTTTCAAAGGAATGCACAAAGTGATACGACAGTAATATGTCTATCTGACAGAGTTATAAAGTTGTAAATGATGATTTAAGCTAAAGTTCAACATTCCAGGAGCAAGTTCAGTTAAGAGGTTTTTTCTTTTTTTGGCTGCATCAAATCAAGTTATGTTTGTAGGAAAAAATGTTAGGAACCACATAAAGAGAACGCTAAATTAAACCTCTTTCCAACAGTTAGTCATGACACAGACGCTGTCATGTTTCTGGATTTGTTTCCTGCAGACAGCAGGAGGAACATTTCACTCTTAGAGGAAAGATGGACTTAATTAAATGGCAAACTCTAAGGCATTACAGCATCCAAAAACAGGGGGGAAAGTTGTTTGAACAAGATGATTATGATCCAAACACGTCTCAGAACCCACACTGGACCACCTGAAGAAGCTGAATGTTTATCCTTCGTCTGTACATTCCAACAATCCAAACTTAAGAAAATACTAGTGAAGTTACCTCAAACGAACACTATTAGAAGGACGGCCCATACCCAGTCTGGAAACACGTACAAACTTCATCAAACCTTTAACGCATGTCATGCAGCAAGTTTACAATGACAGGTTTCTGTGGAAAATATAATATTTTTTAATGCCTGTTTTTTAAAATAACTTTTCTCTAATGCTCAAAGTCATATTGCATCAATTTTTGATGCAGATGCAGTCAAAAAACATCACAGTTCACAAGCTGAATGTGCTCACTTTACTGACTTTGTGGATTGTTTGTGCAGCGATGGAACAAAAGAACAGAACTGAGACCCCTACAGGAGGTGGTCTGTCTCAGTTCAAATCAACTCCAGAGCAGTTTGTTTACAGTTGATCTGACTTTGACCCGACACAACCACCACATGTACGCTAAAACTTGACTCAAGCACACTCCCATAGCAAAGACTGCATTGCATTCTGGGATGTGGGAGGGCACACAAACATCAGTAGCCACAGAGCTCCTAACTAGCCCAAAATAAAAGTGATGTGACGTTCACGAATGAGTCGAATCTTTTGAACGGCTCTTCTCTGTGAGTGAGGAGAACCGAGTCCTTGTAAAGAACTGTTCATTTTGTTGTATTAACTGTGACGTTTGAGGCCGGGAGGCAATATTCAATGACACCAAGTTGCTGTCTGAAACAGAACAGCTCTTTATTTAAAACAACAGCAGTGAGCTCAGCAACATGAACCCATCAATTCTATCAGGGAAGCTAATTAGCAACGCACACGTAGGTGTCCCAACATCGCGTGTCCCCAAACATAGTTCCACATGACATTTTTGCAAAATATTGCCCAAAAAACAAAACATAAAAGAGCCGGTTTTGTTGAACGGCTCTTTGAGGTGAACGGCTCCCTTCAAAGAGTCATAAATCCCATCACTACAAAATGGGAGCAATGAGATTTGTTGTATCATTAATATTTACTCATAACAAACAGCTGAACAGCTCAGAGAGATAGGGGTAAGACTGAGTCAGGACCTTCTTCCTGTATTTAGTTCTGGTAGCCCCGCCCCTGGGCAATCTGACCAATCAGCAGCCAGAACACCCTCACCTGGTTTGTTGTGACCCACTGTGTTTTGTTTGCCGTTTTCCATGTGAAAAGAAACCAGAACCACAGGAAAAAACTACAGCTGTGTTTTCTGCTCTGGGGTTAATCCGACTAGCTGCTAGCTTGATTCCTCCAGGATTCTCCAAACTGAGATCGCTCTGACTGCCTTCTACAATACTGATTGGTAATAACAGGTTAACAAAACCCCACTTTAAAGTGTCCAGCTTTCCTTCTTGTGGCTGGATTCATAATCTGAGTTAGGAACAGTTATTTACTGAGAAACTATTTTTTTTAAAATACATATTATTTTAATAGAAAGACAGGCAGTAAAATAGTTGCCTCCGTTTACCCATCAGAGTAATGTGAAGCTGTTTTTATTGAACAAACAGAAAGGTTTTTTTGACCTGACTAGCTTTTGTTTAATATTCCTTTACTGATTGTCCATTGTACATCTTTATTGTAAACTAGCTGACTGCTGTAGACACAAACATATGAATGCACAAACATCATTCTCCCCAGCTTCCATATTTCTGCTGAAGGAAAAGAGGAGAAGACGAGGAGGTAGAGGAGGAGGAGGAGGGGGGATGTGCGATTAGTTTCAGGGTTCTAGGCCACTTGATTGGCAGCTGGCAGCATATGGAGCTGTGAGGAAGGTTTGCCCACGCTCACTTCTGAGGAAACAAATATTTGCCTGAAGGGGAGCGAGAACGAAGGAGAGAGGAAAAAATATTAATTAGTTTGCAAGACGCACCGAGAGATAAAAGTCGGCAAGACGTAGCCATCAAAAGGCTGCAGAGTTAGCTGCAAAATGGAAATTTTCCCCAAGTTGACAGATCCAGCAGGCTGCTAACGGAGCTGAGGGGAAGAACAACACGTGTGAGCCGAGGAAGCACTGAGGTGCACAAACAAAAGAACCCCACATGAAGTCTACATTAACATCTGTGCATGAGTTAACACATTCTGAGCAAAATTAACATTTAGATTTAAAATTTTCACACTTCTGTACCCACTGAAATTATTTCTCAAATACAATCTCCACATCAAAAACACAACTGATCGGAGACAATACTCACACGTATACCGGCTCAAGGTAAACACTGAGACGCTGCTCCCACAACATAATACAAACTCAGGTGAAGAGAATTAAAATCACATTCATGTTTTCTGTAATAAAAACGGTTTAATGACTGGAAAGATGGCAGCATGTGAGTAAGGGCTCTGAAATTTAGAAGCAAAGATTGGTATTAATCAGTTTGGGACAGATTTTAAAACACAGCTAAGTTGTCTCTTTAAATTTAAGGGTTTTATTTTATTTCATTCAAATATTTCCAAACATTTTCTGATTTAAGCACACGCTCCTAATATTTCCTCTTTGCTTATCGAATGCTGGGTCTGAGAGCTCACAGGTCCAGAAGGAACACCCCTCCATCTCCTAGGTGACACACTTTGATTTCCTGGGGGATTCTTGAGTATTCCAGGATGTAGAAACCTCTCTGCCATTCGGCCTCATCCCAGTGGAATGTTTAAAGGGAGGGAACCAGGAATCTGAGCCACCTCAGCTGAGTCTTCTTGACGAGGAGGAGCAGCAGCTCTTCACTGAAGCCCTCAAACACTTCTCAAAGGAATCAGTGGGTGTTTCTTCAGAACATGAAGACATGATACTCTACTCACGTGTGATTGTTCTGTAAGATATCCTGTGGTTGGTTTGATCATCGATGAGCCTTTGAATGGACAGGAGGAAGGAGACTGGCGTACGACAAACAACTGTAGCGCAAGACAACAAAGATGGTGGTTGGCTTCAGAAGGAGGGTTTCTTTCCTTCCTCTGTCACAATTTCAGGAAATCACAAAGTTATCTACATTTTTGGGCCTGCACATACTCAGCCAGCGCTATTAAGAAGGCCTTCCAGCCTCCCGTCTCTAGAGAAGAGATGTGGAGAAAGAGCAGACCACATGAAACCAGAAACTACTCACCCCTCTTCCTTCAAGCAGAAGATTGAGCTGCCTTAAAGGAGGACAAAACTTCTGAACTTTATTGAGTTTTACATTCATTAACTACAGTTTTATTGTATTTATTTTATTATCTGAGCGATACGTTCTTGTTCTGCCACCATGCCTCTCACATGCTGCTGAATGAGAAAACAACTGAAACTTGAGAAATAGCAGCCCTCAGGAACACATTTGTTATTTAAATATATACAGTATATATATAATAGAGACCATAGAAACTCTACATTATATAACACATTTCATACGTCTCGTTTTAGAACGGCATAAAGCTCATCAAACGTCTTGAGACGCAAAAAGGCAAAAAGGCACATTAGCATAAAATCAACACACCAGGCTTGGGTTGTTGTGATTATTCGCATGACAAAGCTTAAATCTCAGGGGCAACAATTATAACAATAAGCATTAGAGCTCAACTAAATAAACAAAAATTAAGGAAGCACACCTTTTTATATTTTCACCCTCCAAACATTAGCAGTAAGTAAAAACAACCGACTTCATCTGCAATTTCACAAACCACCAAATTCACTAATCAGGACCGAAAAAAGAGAAGGAGAGCAGATAAAAGAGCGGCGCTTCTCTTTGATACATAACGCCGAGACGCTGACCACGGGATTATGCTGCGCTGATAAGGTAATTAACACACTATGATAGTGTAATTAAGCAACATCTGAGAAGAAAGGCTGCTGGAGTGGCGTGTTGGTGTGGGTGCACATCAAAGCCCGTGGCGCCGCTTTAAAGGCAGAACATTTGGTTTAGCTCTGCGATGGTAACAACAAAAAGAAAAGCTTGTTGTGCCACAGAAAATTAGCTGACAGCACAGAATAACTATTGTGATGGAAATAAAATGCTTTATTTATATTTTTGGGATGTTTTTGACTGTGTGAAATGGACAGAGATAGTATCGCTGAGGCGGTAACCGATAGCTGCATTGTTACGGAGTCAAATGGTGTTTCTCCCTATCAGCGCGCCGTCTCGACAGATTTGCCTGAATAAATGGAACGTGCATGAATTCACTTAGGTATTTACCTTTGCTTTGCTTTATTGAGAATGCATCTTTGTGCGGCTCGTCGTCGGGCCTCGCAGAGCGCACTTCCTCCAATCCGCTCTTCCCCCTTTCCCTCTGTGTGCACTGAACCAGCACAAATTCGGTTTTATTGTATTTATTTGTTTATTTACTCTTATCTCTTTTCCATTTCAGAGGCTTCCTATCAGAGACCTGCAAACCTCAGAAGCCGAGTGGCACGGGAGCCATGTGTGTGTGTATGTGTGTGTGTGTGTGTGTGAGTGTGTGTGTGTGTGAGTGTGTGTGTGTTTCAGGATGAAATTAAAATACAAATAGAAAGGAAACATTGGAATCATCACTTTTTGTTATCGTCGGCTCTACGGTTCCCTCTGTTAACAAACTCCTCCAGGGTGCTGAAACAGAAAGCACTGAAATGTACTCACTTCATCACTCACGCCATATCTCTTAAAGTCATTTTATAAACACGTGGCAGGATTTACTGCAATGTGTGTGAAATTCATTTTGAACACTGCCTACATTTACAGACTTGTTTAACATGTTTCGTCTGAACTGGAGCTGAAGGAGAATCCAGGAACAGGTTTTCTGTCTCTTCTATTTTCCACGGCGTTCTTAGAAATCTATCAAACTGATTGAGTTCAAATGTAGAAAATATGTTTGTGTAACGCTGGGTTTTATTCCTGAAACGTGTTTTGCTCATTTGAAGCAGAAGCTGGATTTTGCTCTCTGAAGGCGTCTTGTGTCTTGGTAGACTAACCCTAGAGGTGGACTGACGGATCAGGGTTTAGGTTGTAGCGATGAAGGCGTTGATCTAAGGATGAGCTGAAAGGGAAACTCTCAGTTTGGTTTGTCTGAACCTTCTACCTGTTCCCACACCTGCGTTTCATCTGCTCATTAGCTCAGCTGCTGCTCATTCAGCTCTCCCAGTATAAACAGTCCTCTGTTTCTCTTTGAGCTCCAGCTAGAAGTGTTGTCTTCTTCTTGTGTTAAAATGTTTTCCTTTTCCTCTCTTCCATTAAGTCTGCACTTTTGAGTTCATATAAGGTTAGAAAAGTTTGGATCAGTGATGATGGGAACTGCAGTGGATTCTAGTTTGATGAAACAGGTCATTTGGTTTTTCTTGATTTAAGCTTCAGGTTTGAGGTGCTCATCGATGGATGGGCCTAACTGGAAAGAGGGAAGCTGGTTAATGGTCTCAGTCCATCATATTCACAGTGTTTGGGCGAAGGTAAAAACATGTAAATCAGGGATGTCCTGATCCAATCACGTAATCAGAAATCAGACCGATCACGTGATTTCAGACTCGATCGGAATCAAACGTTATCTCCTGATCCAGACTCATATATATGTATAGATATTGTCAATATTTTAACACATCTATAGTTACGGGGAGGCACAGAGTTAGACCTCTTGACTCTACACAGATACAGCAATGCGTGTAGCATGACATCCCTTTGTTGCAGAGACGCTATGGTTAAATGCCGGACAAGTAGAACATGGAAGCAGCTTGAAGCAAAAAGCAGATCTGTTTCTTCGCTCTTCTTCATTCTTTTTTTAATGTATTAGGGCTGCACATAACTGGTCTGACAGTTTGCAAGCGCACCAGAAATCATGTGTGCGTACCGGACTCATCTGCCTGAACATGGAACGGTGCCCTCTCAGCACCGACCGTGCATCCGGCGAGTTGATGAGCCTCACATCCAACTGTGGGGGTGGTGGAGTAATGCTCACACTGGGGAAGCTGTAGACTCTAGACACAGAACTGTCAAAGGCCCTCAAATGACGGGAACAACCAGCTCCGCCATCGTCAG
>SSNR01000012.1:2741473-2827057 GCA_006937965.1 Callopanchax toddi
GCATTTGCCTGGAGGAATGCATGAGCACTGCACTCCACCCCCCTCCTGTATGGTGAGGGTCTGCATACCGAGCATCAGTGCTAAGTTTTCCCTTGAGAACCTCGATGAAAAAATTAAGTGCACCCCTGATTATAAAAGTATAGGATTGAGACTCGGCAGATGTTCAAAATCAAATGACTCGGTCTTGGACTCGAGGGGGAAAAAAACCTGATTGGGACAGCCCTAATGCCTACATGGTAAATAATAAAAGCCCTAAATAAAAAAACAGTGGTGGGTACTACACCCCAACAAAGAACGTCACTGTCTCAATAACTGGTCATGTGACCCTGAGCATCATTTACACCTTGATAACAACGTCTCACGCTGTTCACAAGTCGACTTGTTATCTGCTGAGTCAGCACATCACACTCTTCTTGAAGGGAGGCCCTCAGGTCATTGAGGTTCTGGGGTTCAGAGTTACCAGCCTCTACAGCAGGGGCATCCAAACTTTTTCCCTCAGAGGGCCAAAATGAAAATCTATCAGAGAGCCGCGGGCCGAATGTAGTATTTATGCAAAGTACAAATACTAATGATGAAGTATAGAACACTACTTTTATTCATTTTGCAGTTATTTAACCATCCTTTCTGTTTAAAGAGCATTAATCAAAATATAACATATAAGTCACATATAGGCATTTAGAACAAACTGTCTTTGTTATTCGTAATCAGATGTAGTGCTAGCAGCTAGCAGTTCCCTGGTCTTTTTCTTTCGGGCATCACCTCTGCATTGTGAAAATCCAGCGTGCTTTGTCTCGTAGTGGCAACGAATATTATACTCCTTGAGTACAGCAACGGACTGGTTACAAATAAGGCAGACCGCTTTACCATTGGTATCTGTAAAAAAAAAAAATAGTCTTCCTTCCAGCATTTTTAAAATGTCTTTTGTCTGTGTGCCACTGACGACGACGCTCCATGTTGATAATAGCTGCTTAGGCTAGTAGCCAGAGGGGTTACCCGCGAGCTTTGATCCGGTCTGATCCAGCAGCAAAGGCTCATGGGAGATTACAATCATTGACAAAATATAACTATTTGTGGTTTTATAAAGTGTGCAAATATACATGTGTGCATAAATCTACTCTAAATGTCCCTTGTAGTTGTATTTCAATTTTGATTTTAAATTGTGACATTTCTAAAACTTTGTTGGCACCATGAGTGAGGGCTGTATGCAGCTCAATATAAAGTCATTGGGCCCATTTATGCAATGCTGAATTGGCTGAGGGAAACAGTGGGTTTCTGGATTACTGGTGAATGTTCACCCAGCATCCAGGGTACCCCACAGAGGGCCAGGAGGGCCAAATTAAATAATTGGCAGGCCAACTTTGGCCCGCGAGCCCCACTTTGGGCACCCCTGCTCTACAGGGAGACTCAGCTGATCCCATAGGTTTTCTATGGGACTCAGGTCTGGAGAAAGAGCAGACCACTCTATCTGAGGTCCTCCAGTCTCCAGCAGCTGTTCCCTAATGATGCCACCTGGATGAGCTGGAGCATCATCGTCCATGAAGATGAAAACGAGGCCTGTGTTGTTCATGCATAGGATCAATGACTGGATGTCTCAGGCATTCACAAAATAGAGGACAGTTCTGGACTAGACGCATCTGTCCCAGTGTTAATTTTGGCGTGAAATTTTAATTTAGTTTTAGTCTTAGTCTTTTGACTAAAATTCTTTTTCATTTTAGTTTAGTTTTAGTCGTCCAATTCGTTTTAGTTTTAGTCTAATTTTAGTCGACTAAAATTCTGAACTATTTTAGTCGACTAAAATAGTTCCGCATTTTAGTCGACTAAATATAAAATAGGCATATTTGACTAATATTAATATATTTTCCTCTGGTGCGTTTATTTTACATTTCTTTAAATGAATTGGGGTAACACTTTACTTTTATTAACATTAGTGCATTATTAAGTATTAATAAACAAATGGGCCCTTTATCAACGTTCCCAATATTGTTAATGACCCCAATTATAAGACACACCCCTTTCCAAGACTAATCTTCAGAAAAAAAACTAAATTCACTTTTAAAATAAACTATTTTTGTTGAAAATTTGAGGAACTAGTTTAAATATCTTATTTAGAGACCTTTAATATTTTCTTATTAATTCAATCACAAAGATCTGTAATTCATATTCTACTGTGTGTTGAGTTCTGTCAGGAAAGACACTAGTGGTCCTGAGCAAATAAATACCATAATAATGCAAACTGTCAGAACTTTGCTCATGACGTGTCAGATCAAAAGTCTGCAGGCTTTAACTCACAGAGTCTGATCAGCTGTTCTCACGCTGCGGTCCGTCTCCTCCCACAGAACGTGATCGCCACAACGCTCCGTCTTCGGTCATTTCTCTCCATAACTCCATATTTCCTGTCTTCCTGACAGCTGTTTGATCCTCTGCTGCATTCATCACTATTATCTTAAAATTAGCGTCATAACTCTGCCTCCGTTCTGTTAATTTGACCCACTTTTAATAAAGTCTGTTCCTGTCGGAGTCTGCTCTGTTGTTTACAAACACTGGCGCGTCCCGACAAGGCGGACTCTGATTGGTTCCTTTCTCATCTACTTCCGCCTGCTCCGATTGCTGATTGGTTTTTTGGTATGTTCGTCAAATTTTTCCCGTTTTCTGATTGGATTTCGTCACTGTCAATTATCGTCTCGTCTTTCGTTCCTGACGAAAAGGTCCGCCGATTTAGTCTTCGTCTTCGTCTTTTTCCGTTTTATATTTTTGAATTTCGTTTAGTTTTCGTTCGGTAAAATATATTCGTGACGAAATAAATAATGAAAATATTTCGACTACGAAATTAACACTGATCTGTCCACACTGTGACACCACCACCACAGGCTGGTCTCCAACATCATTGGCGCCCATCATTTCTGCTCAGCGTGAATCTACTTTTATCAGTGAACAGGACTGAAGTCCACCAGTCCCTCGTCCAGCGTAGTCGCCCTGGTTCATGTAGACGATGATCCTGGTACCTTTACAGGTCATCTAGCATCTTGTTTGAAACCTTGTAGTGGTGACGAACCATTGATCAATTGTTAGATGTCACAGTGTGAACAGCATGAGGAGGACTGTTTAAATAACAATTCTAATTGAACCAGATTATTGATTCGTGGGTCAAACACCTGATGTGAATTAACCTCCTTGATAGAGAACAGCAAGCTGTGAAAAACTAAACATTGAACAGTGTGACAAGGAAGGTCACCTGTTAGGGTTAGACTCTGCTCAGTTCATGGATCATGCATGTTTTGTCTCTGCACACACTTAATGTCCCAGAAATTCACTGAAACATTGGCCTGTTGAGACAGTAACAACCCTCCACTGTCCTCATCTCTCACTCTCAAAAGTGTGTGTGTGTGTGTGTGTGTGTGTGTGTGTGTGTCTGTGTGTGTGTGTGTGTGTGTGTGTGTGTGTGTGTGTGTGTGTGTGTGTGTGTCTGGTCCAGAGCATGAACGATCTCATCCAGGATCTGAACCGTCACTTTGATCTCCCAAAACCAAACAGGGAGAGAAACGCTCGCCCCTCACAGAGAGGATTAAATATCCCTGAGTCGGGACATCACAACTCACTCCTTCCCCTACCTCCCCCTCCCTCCACTCCATTCCTCCCACCCTGGTTATCACTGAGTCTCAAGAGAGGCTGGAGGAAAAGGAGAACTTCAGAGGACAAGAAGAGGAGAAAAGGAAAGTAACGGTGAGGCTGTGTGGTTATCAAAGCCAAGAGGACAGCTGACAGTTTTACTGTCATAGTTTGGATGGGTCATGGTCCTCTCTCCTTCTGTGTGTGTGTGTGTGTGTGTGTGTGTGTGTGTGTGTGTGTGTGTGTGTGTGTGTGTGTGTGTGTGTGTGTGTGTGTGTGTGTGTGTGTGTGTTCAGAGGGATGTTGTTTGGTTCATAAGGGACCAGCTGAGATCCCCCATCCAGCAGGATTTATTTAATATCTGGTGGCTGTCGGGGAGTACAGGATTTGTTTAAGAAAACGGGGTGAGGGGAGATGGAGGGATGTTGACACAGGCAGATGAAAGAGTGCAGGAGGTCTGAGTTGTTGTTGTTCTAACCTCCAGACTCTCTGAGGTCCCCCTTCTCACTTCCGACTCACACAAACATCTGAACCTGTTTCATTAAAGGCTTTCGTCTCCGTCCAAATGGACAGGACAGTCTGGATTGTGTCACAAACAGAAGTCATCAGTTACGCTGGGAGGAGTTTATTATTATTAATTTGTCCCTGTTTAGGTGACTGAGGTTAAAAAAATTCTGGCAAAAGGCCACAAATAATAAGCTCCTGCTGAAAGATCTGCTGAAAATAAGGTCTTTGAGAAAGTTAGCAACAGAGTCCGACCTCTTCAGGCAGTTTTCTTAGAGGAGGCAGGTGCAGAACATTAACTACAGCTAGAGCGCCGGGCTACGAGAATCTAACGACATGATGGGGTTTTATGTGATTTAAATATAAATAAAACTCAACAAACCTTTACCTTTTGATCTGCTTTTGGTTAACTGAAACTGAAATGATGGGAAGCAACCTGTTACTGTATAATACTGTCGATCTGCTGTGGAACTTTCATTTAGCAGCTGCCTGCACATGTTTGTATTTCTATCCTTTAAAATGGATAAAGCCTTTGTTTTTCAGACTAATATGTCGATTTATAAGTGGGATTATAACCTAACTAGATTCAAGTATCCTTTTTATCTTTATTTATAATGGTGTGGAATGTAGCTCAGTTGGTATAGAGTGGCCGGTCAGTAACCGGAGGGTTGCTGGTTCGATCCCAGCTCCAGCTGGGTTAGATTGTTGCTGTGTCCTTGGCAAGACACTTCACACACCTTGTCTACTGGTGGTCAGAGGGACATGGTGGGTGCCGGTACATGGCATCCCCCCCTCTCAGTGTGCCCCAGAGCAGCTGAGGCTACAATGATCACCACCAGTCTGTGAATGGGTGAATGACTGTTGTGTTGTACAGCACTTTGGGGAGTGTAGAACAAGCTCTCTATAAACTGCTGGGTTTCACATGATGTAGCGTTGATGTCACCAAATGCAGATGGGGGTCAGTAAGTAACCGCCGCTGCACAGAACCCTATTGTCTCTGTTGACTCGGCTTCAAAATGCCCAAATTCTTTGCGGTCTACGGTTGTTGCAACCGCTCTAATCGGGAGAAAGACAAACGTTTTTTTCATGTCCCAAAAGTTGTGTGCCACAAAGGACTTAATTTTAAAAAAAAATGTACTGAAAGAAGACGGCAGAAGTGGATCAGTAATCTCCGGCTAAAAACAAGAGGCGCAGAAACGGAGAATGCTGGAGTTTGCAGCGATCCTTTTCTAAAAGGTAAGGGTTTACTAAATGTTATTTTCTAGTATTTTAGTAAACATTTACTTAGAAACACATAAAATGGCAGTACGAGATGGTTTGTTACGTCGATTGCTTCAAAGCTGGTAAATCCTCCAGACTGTATTTAAAGTCAGATTTTTTAAAACTATATGGGTCATAACCTAAATGAAGATGTATTTTTTCGTGATATCGCATCTGTGCCAGCCCATTTAAAGCCTTAGTATAGTCGCTTTCATCCATCCTGCTGTGCTTTGTTGTGGCGACTACGTGAGTGAAACCCAGCAGTACAGGCCATTTACCATTTTACCATTGTACAGCATACAAAAAAAATCCCATTACACTCATTTTAAAGCAGCTCTCAATTTCAGAGGTGAAAATATTTCAAACAGAACGAATTATCTAAAATAACAAACAGTCACACACAGCAGTGTGTTAAGGTGCCACTGTATAGGATAACTGTGGAATATAAACTGATTTCCAGAGGTGCCAAAAGTATTCTGTAAACATGATATAAATATAAACAATGTGTTTCTCTCAGGTTATATATTTGTAACAACTATATCAAAACTAATCTATTTAATCCAGAATGATTCCAGTAAAGTCATTAAAAGTCTTAAAAGTTCAAACTTTATACGTACAAATCAAAAGTACCCCCCCCCCAAACCTGTTTTACCTGTAAGCAGTAATTTAAGATGATAACAATTCTGTGAGGAAAGGATTAGTGATGAGATCAGCCATGTGTGGGAGGAGGACAGGATGTTTTATAAAGAAAGAATTAGCCATTTAGGTTTATTATTTAATGATAATGAAATGAATTCACGTAGAGGTGAACCTGTGTCTCGGATTAGAGTGTCTATATCACTACTGTCACTCACATGTCCCGTTAGTTTATTGTCTTGCCTTCTCCTCGTTACCAGCTTGTTATTGTTAGGCTCATCAGCAGGGTCACACTCTGAAAACACACATTACAACACAGTCAAAAGATCGTGTTGCGCAATTTGAATAAATACGAGGCAATTTGTCATTGTCATCTCATAGCTGCCCCTTTTCTCTGTCTGCCTCTCTCATCCTCCTCCCTGCCCCCACCTCTCCTACACCCCCGGCCTCCAGTGCCCCGGCGCAGCAGCAGGAAGCGCCAGCGCTGATTGTGTTAACCTCTGTTAGAAAGCGCTGACCTTTGCTCCTGTTCAGATGAAGGTTACGATAGAAAAAGACAAACAGGAATCAACTTTAATCCTAACATTTACAACAACAGTTAGACTTTTTGTCTACATCACTTAGGGTGTGCACTGATTGCATGTGTAGATAAATCAAATAGTGATGTCCAGATCATGGTACCAGGTCAATATCCTGTTGAAGACGTCGTTCGTTGATTGGTATCAGACTGGTATGGCAACATTCAGGTCCAGATCTATAGTGTTGATCCTCTTTCTGCAGGTTTACATCAGTTGTATGATGCACCAGTCCTTATAGGACTGGACTAAAGAGATGGAGGTGGGATAAAAGAGACAAACAACCAATGAACATGTTGAGTTCATTTTTATTTTGTTTGTATTGAGACTAAATGCTCGTTTTTCCAGAATGGTGCTGCACCAGATGGCAGCAGGTGATTTTAATTTGTTTTTTTATTTGACTGCGCTGGTTTTTGGAGTGTTTTTATTATTATTCTGATTTCAATTATGTGCAACTTGGTTGTTTACAGGAATATCAGGACAAACCCTGTGATAAGTTCCATCAGCTACCTGCAATGATTAGTCGACTTCTTAAGGATGACAAAAAAAATTTGTCAACACAGATTTTGATGTTGGCGTGTCACAAACAGAGCTTTTAACAGACAGCTTCAGTCACAAACATGCACTACATAAACATCTGGGGGCAGCATCGTTCATTATTGTTAAAGGGATATTCCACCCAACAGTGACATTTTGTCTATTAACTGCCCCTACGTCACCTGATCACGTGGGTTCACCATAGGCAACAGTGTATTACGGGAGTATTGAACGGAGAGCAAAATTAGTGACTGAGGCTATTTTTTTTTTGCCAGTTTATCCTGTCTCTTCTACTTGCTCAAGTCCAGTTCACTTGTGGGAACGTTTAGTAAACCTAGGTGGGGCTCATGAGCGGTATTTACAAAAGTTAAGAATATCTTACAAACGTTAGCTTATGTTCTCCCTGCTGCTGTTCACCGATGTAAACAAGTTGCAGACTTTGCCAGAATTCCCCCCGTTGGATTTATAACATTATGTGATAAACAGCATTCACTTTACACTGGAACTGATTTTTAAAATGTTTTTTAAAAAGTTGGCAGGGTCAACGGGTTCAGATGCTACTCTCACACTGAATGAAACAAGATATATCATAACGGCGAAGTTCATCATGCCAAATAAATAACGTAATTTTCACACACGTAATCCTACATTGGAACAATATTATAATAATCAATAACTAACTTGGAATTCTCAATAGTGGACAGTAACACACGTCCTCCATGGTGAAATAAAGGATTATCAACACTAAAGTAATATAAAAACATCACATTTATCATTTCAGGTCCATCACAGTCAGTCCGTCTTCCTCCGGAAATATATGAACGTTAATCTTACCTGGTAAAATGTGTTGCTGCTAATCCGAAAACACTTTGGGGGATGCTAATCCGTTACCGCTGCGAATCTCTGTTTTTGGTCTCCATCGAAGTTTTAAAAAATGACAAGTAGAGTTTACACCCGTGTGTGTTAGTGCAGCCAACCGTGCAGCAAACAACACCATTTTACTGTGAAATCAACTAAATAAAAGTGGTAAAAGGCTATCAACTGGCTCGTTTTGACTAGCTTCCCAGGATTTTCAATGTGTGTAAACAGTCTTTCTCCCACCCGAAATAGCTAAGGGGGCGACCTCATGAGCGGCGTGAAATCACATCCAAAGGGTCAATTGTCATATTTCCCATAGTGAGATAAGTGAGCAAAAACAATTTGTAACCAGCCCAGCCGTTATCCTGATCCGGCAGTACTCCTTTAGCTTTAGCTTAGCAGAAAACACTGTAAGTGAATGGTAACAATTAGCATTGTGAGAAAAAAGTTCTTAAAACTCACTCAGTAGTGATACTAATGATACTAATTCTGCCGAGTGACCTCAATAATCATATCGACTGTAAGTGAAAATAAAAAGTAGCATGAAGGAATTACAGGAACTATTTTAGACTCGGGACTACTTTATGACAAAGGACAGCTGTAAGTCTCCGCTGAATGGCGCAAGGACATGACGCAGCGATCCCAAAGACGCCTACTTCTGTAAACATGTATCCGCACCTTGTCTACAAACCTCAAAGACAAAGAAAGATAACACAACTTTAGTCTAGTATCCAGTACACAGCAAAATCACTGGTGTTATATCAACACTACCAGTGTTAAATAAATATGAGTCAATGTCTATATGAGTTCAATGATCATAAATCATAAATTTTTTAAGGTAAGGGTTGTCTTCAGATGGCTGAAATAAGCTTCGGCCTTGGACACACTCAGACTAGCCATTAGCTTATCAATCTGGTCATTTATAGAGATAAAGGTAAGATATTCATGGCTCATTACTGATCCACAATCCAACTATCACTTTGACTTGATAAAAACAAATTATAACATGGTGAAACAACTAAAATAAATCTGCTGTTTCTCTTCAGTCAGCTTCTGATTATTGACACAGACACCTGCTGGGATCCAGGAAGTCGACACACACCAGCGAACACAGCCAACACAGACAATCAGCACGCCGCCAGCACCCTACAGGATGAGTCACGGAGAGCTGAGGTCAGTGCAGAGATCCAGAGTCGTTAGAGAGGTGAGAAGAGAAGCACCTGCACCTCCAGAGGGTGAGGACTGGAGAAAACCAAGACTCCTTAGGTCAGAAACCTAATAATTAACATTTAAAATGTCTGTAAAACTTCTCAAGAAAATGTCTCCTCTTTGTTGATTTGTGAAAATATTTATGTTTTTATAGATCAGCGTTAAATTCAGTTTTCAGAAATAAGAAAATACAGTAAAGCAGCTGGTGATTGTTGACAAAAAGTCTGTAAACATTAAACAGTTTTCTTACCCATCTTCCTATAATGTATATACTCAAAAAACACAGCTCCAAAATATTAAAGAAACACTTTGTAATCAGAGACTGTTATCAGAGGGGGTTGTTAATCAGTGTCAGCTGTTTTAATGTTATTTTTTTTAAACAGGTGCAACAAAGAGCCAACAATGAGACAAACCCCAAAACAGGAATGGTTTTGCAGGTTGATGAGGACACACAGTATGTTTCCCTCATCATCGTTTTTGACTGCTTTTCAGTAGTTTATCTATCTAGGGTCAGTTTCACTACTGGTAGCATGAGGTTGTACCTGGACCCTACAGAGGGGTCACACAGGCAGGATCCTGGTGGAGTTGGACATATGTTCCATTGCCAGAAGATGTGCTGCATCTCCCGGCACAGTCTCAAGAGCATGGAGGAGATTCCAGGAGACTGAGCCTCTGAGGTCCTTAACCCTTTTCACAAATGAGAGCAGGTTCGCTTTCAGCTCATGTGACAGATGTGGAAGCGTCTGGAGAAGCTGTGGTGAACATGATGCTGCTGCTACATTGTTCAGCATGGTGGGATTGGTGATGGGTCAGTGTTGGAGATCCATGGAGGACCACAGACCTGTAGGATAATGATGGAACCTTGACTATCATCAGCAGGGGCGTACCACAGGATTCTGGGCCCTAGGTACAAGTCTTCCTGGTGGGCCCCGGTGTTCAGTTGATCAACATCTGTCACACATATTTTCCCCATGATTTAAGAAAAAGATAAGTTATTCTAAGATCTATATTCAGAAAATGCCTTGTTGCCAGCATAATAGAAGTCAAACTGACAGACCAATCATCTTAGTTTTTCTTTAAATAAAATGTCTTGGTGTCAGAACACCAGCTGTCCCTCAGGAGTGGACTGAACCATTATTCACATGTTTAGAGGGGTGATGGGTCTCAGGGAAAATCTATTATTGTTGTCCAAGTAAAATTGAGACTCAACAACTTCATTCATGGGTTAATTTCATTATGATGAAATAAGAAATTAAAAAAGAAATGCACTTGTATAACTTTTTAACAAGCTTTTTGAGGTCCCCTTCCTGCAGTGGGCCCTGGGTACACAGTACCCTTTATCCCCCCCAGTCTAACGTTCCTATAGGTATCAGGATAAAACCCTTAGAACCATCGTTAGACCCTTCACTGGTGCAGTGGGTCCTGGATTCCTCCTGATCTATGATAATGCCTCATGTGGAAAGAGTCTGCAGGCAGTTCCTGGAGAATGAAGGAAATTATAGCATTGACTGTCCTCCATGCTGACCCGACCTGAATTCAACAGAACATCTCTGGGACGTCATGTTTAGGTTTATCTGATGCTGTCAGGTTGACCTCAGACTGTCCAGGAGCTCAGTGATGCTCTGGACAGGATCAAGGAGGAGATACTCCAGATCACCATCCATCATCTCATCAGGAGTCCTGATGATGTCAGGATGCTACAAACAGGTGGAGCCAAACAAACTACTGAGAACCATTTAGAGTTCCTGTAGTGACGATCCAGCTAACTGGACCAACCTGCTGCTTCAGTTTATCAGTTTAAATTTATTGTTGACTTCACATTAAGCCTCTGTAGGTTGATCCTTTTCATTTTCTTTAAATGATGTGGCATCATTTAGTAACACATTACTCATCATCAGGATGGAGATCCAGCAGGATTTGTTTGTTTTTTCAACAATTAAGATCTGATATATTTTCAATGTGTTCCTTTAATTGTTTTTAGATGTGTCATGTCAGATAAGTCCTCAATGTACGATCATTAAAAAAAGTAAGGCTTACCTAGCATTCCTCAAGGAATCATGTCGGTGGTTTGAACGAAAATCATCTGATGTTGAGAAATAATAAAGTTATTGTTGTTTTGGTCAAATCTTAAAAATCAAATACAATCTCACATAATTTCACAAGATCTTGTGCAGTCAGTTAGATGTGGTTTGAATTTGGTAGACACCAGAACTTAATCGACTGTAGACGTGAATCTAATGATGACTTTCTAAGGGTTTCATTGAAATCCAGCAGCGGTTCATGAAATTAATCTGCACACATCAACAGTCTGGAAAACGACAAGAATTTAATTTTCTCTTCTTAAAAAAAAATGTCAACGTCTTATAATTTTTTGTTTTTATAAAATCAAATCCAACTAATTTAAACATGAGGGACTTTATTCTTTATGTTTGGGAGTAATCTGTTAAATGAGCGGTTTCATGTTCAACCTTAGTTTAAGGCTTACTGTAACCTTTAATAAAGGAACGTTCATGAGTCGGTGATTTATCAGCTGGTTTTGAAGTTGATTCCTGTACATGATCTCATAGAGTATTTTTCACTTTAACAAAATGTTTCCCTCTTCCCACCCTGACCCCCTCCTCTCAGTGAATCCTTATCAGTGCTTCAGGGACTGACTGACATTCACACGGACGCTAATGACACGGCTGGATTTGAGGCTCGGTGCTCTCGCCCTCGCTCTCCCTATCTGTTTCTGTTTCTCATTTGTGCTACTTTTCCTCTTGTTCTCACTTCCTGGGCAATTAGACAGAGGGAGAAGTCCCAGCTGGTTCGTGGTGGTAATCAAACATCTTTTTCTTGTCCATTTAACATTGGGATTAATTTCCTACAAGGTTAATTAAAGAGGCCCATCAGATAGAACTGATTACTGCAAAGGTTACTGTAGCTCTGCAGCTCACTGTGTCTGAACACACATGATTGTGTGCATACAGAGTTAGTGAAGTTATCTTTAAAGTGTCCAGAGGGCTGAAAAAATATACAAAATAAATGAAGCTGAATTTATTCTGAGCTAAAATGAGAGGAATGCTCCTTTATTTACTGTTATTCAGTTTTAGTCTGATTTATTTTATTCTTTACTTGTTATTCTTTTCATTTTAACAATAAATATTTGTAGGCCTTTCATGTGCATGATGTGCGTTTTATAAAGCACAAAACAAATTGTAGGGTTTTTACCCCAGCAGAAGCCTGCTCGGACTAGCTGTTAGCTTGTAGGTTAGTGCAGTGTTAATGTCACCCAACTTTGGAACAGAAGGTTGTGGGTTAAAGTCCAGGTTCAACCTGTTTGTGTCAGATGTTGGTCTGGTGATCAGTCTTTGCCTATAAATCAGTTAAATAGATAATCACATGGAAAACTACATAAAACTTACCTACATAATAATGAAAATAACAATTAAAATGCCTCTGTGTTGGCAAAGCAGAAAATATGAAGCATATGATTTCTGTACATTAAAGCAATGTTCACACAAAAGATATGAGATCTCTGGTTTATCACTGTAGGCCATGATGTTTGTTCTTTAAGATTCCAAGGTATAGAAATGGTTCCTTAACCCAGAACAGGAGGAGATCAGCTGTTCCTTTTAAGAGAAGTATTATTTGGATTAAACAGAAAGTCCAAAAGGTCTTTATGAATTGTTTCTTGTGACTTTCCTTATTGTATATTTTGTCCAGTATCTACTAGTATGTTTTTAAAAACATGTATTTTCTCAATTTCTAAATGTTTGTAGTTTTCATTTATATCACCTATCTATACTGTATTTTCCTGACTAAACAATAAAACACTTTTTTTTCAGGTTTTGACTTTTGTAGATTCACATAGTTCTTTCTTTGCTATACTTACTGCTGCTGTATGTTCAAACATTGATTTTCTTAAATATTTGACTGTAGGGCTGCATGGTGGTGCAGTGGGTAACACTGTTGGTGCAGTGGGTAACACTGTTGGTGCAGTGGGTAACACTGTTGGTGCAGTGGGTAACACTGTTGGTGCAGTGGGTAACACTGTTGGTGCAGTGGGTAACACTGTTGGTGCAGTGGGTAACACTGTTGCCTGAAGAAAGGAGGTCATGGGTTTGTGTCCCAGCTCTCTGTGAGTGAAGTTGGCTTGTTCTCCCCATGCAGTTATGGGTTTTCTCCAGGTTCCCCAGCTTCCTCCCACAGGCCAAAACATGCCTATCAGGTCTATTGGTGTCTCTAAATTGTCCCTATATAAGTTAGTGGGTGTGAGAGTGTCTCCTCCCTCTCACCCCGCGATACTGGACTTAGGCACCAGCTAAGGAGGATGAAGTGGTTATGGATGGATGAATATTTAGCTGTATTGAGTTCTTTAATGCTTATAAAACACCTTCACTGTGTGCAGGTAGTGGAGACTTTCAGCACCACATTCTAGACTCTGGCTCCAGAAATACACCTGTAAACAGGATATCATGACTTTACCTTTCATTTGTGGAGGTTTACAGAGACATGTCGTCCATCTTGGATGCACAAAATGACTGGGATCAACACACACACACACACACATACACTCAGACACACACAGGTCAGCTGAGCAGCAGCCATTCCTCTAAATGCCAGCCTTTTCCTGTTTATACTGCATGGTGAGAAGGAGCCCTCAGGTGATACACACACACACACACACATTTCCAAACACACGGTCACACATGTGCAGCCTCATTAGCATGCTAATTGGAGGTGAGGACAGCGTGGTGTGGGGGTGATAGAGAGCAGCTCCAGTGTATTAATCACAGGCCAGAAAGACCAGCTGACTTTCCAAACTGGGCCTCCGTTTGGGCCGATGTTACGGTGTGTGAGGGAGAGCTTAAACCCACGGTGAGACCATCCAGTGTGTTTTAAAATGGACCATAAAGTCCTCCTCAGCCCAGCACCTCCTCCCTCCCTCTCATGTGATGTCCTTTGAAGTGACCAGCTGAGACACGGATCAGAACACATGGAGGAGGCACTGGGAAGTGACTGGTTTTAAACAAGGTTTAAACTGAAAACATTGCATTATTTATAGTGATTTGAGTTGTCACATGTATTTTTGTATGAAACACGTTGTCCACTAAAGTATTTAGGATCCAAGTTAATTATTTGGGGGATTGATCTTTTTGGTAAAACAACATGATTTCAAAGCTGGACTGTAAATTAATAAATTTACTGAAACACCAACAACAGTTCAGTGGTGGAAGAAACACATGTTGGCCACTAAAGGCAGAAACGCACGTAAAGGACTCAAACTTGAACGTGTCAAGAAAAAACGCCTTTTTTTAAACATCCTGTTGGATGAAGGAAAGAAATGCTTTGAACCAGTTTTTCTTGTTAATAAAGTGTTGAGAAATAAAATGCTTATCACGCCTAGATTTAGAAGAACAAATTAAATTGACCATCAGGTTGTGGCAGTCTAGGTTATGAGACACAGACACAAAATTTTCTTTATAAGAGGCACAAAACACACAAATGTAAAAAAAAACACTTTAAAGGGTTATTTCTGAGTTCTAAGTATCTGATATGATTTCAGTCTAATCAGTAACTAAAGCTGCTCCTGCAGGTTTCTGATGGAATCCTGAGTTCGGTCCACCTGAAGCAGGTGTCCTTCATGAGTTCTTTAAATAACCTGATACTGACTTCGTCTTGCTTCACAGCAGGAGAGGATTTTATGACCCAACCTGGTTCTGTTCTGTTCTTATTCAGGGATAATGATTAGAACGGTATCGCTTTTCATCCAATTGAGTTTATCTCCCTGACAACACATCCACAGTCACAGCATGGATCAGAGGAAACCTTCTACCTATTTCTATTGGCTGAGAACAACTCACTGTAAATCTGTTTTAAATCTTTTCAACAGTCTTTTCAACCTATTGTTGCAATTTACAAATCAGTGACTTCAATGTGTATAAATTATACTGCAAATAAGCAGAGTAAAATGATCATGTATTATTAGCTAAGAGGATTGTTTTGGGGTGAAACACACTGATTTAATATTTACTGCCCATAAGACTTTCTGAAAAATTTTTTATACTTCATTTTTAACTGGGTGCAAGTCCACTTTTCCCCTGATGGATTAAATAAAATTATTTTTATTCCAACATGTTTTCAAAGTGAACATAAATGTCAAATCAATATATAAATTATATTTTCAAACCTTTGTTCAGGCTGCTGCTGCTGTGTTACTTTCTTAAAAAAAAGAAAGAAAAAAAAAAAAAAACAACAACACATAAGCACAAAAGTGGACTTCTTACTCCAGCAACAAGATTTATTCCTGATGGTTTCCATGTTGAATCAAAGTATCAGGGCTCCATTGATGATGTCTTTTCAACTCAATGTGATGATGCCAAATAAACTCAATCAAATCATCCTTTCTGGAACAAAACCACGGGGTTTCCCATCATGGGGTGTTGAAAGGGTAACTTAAAGTTTATGGATATAATGAGTTTGTTGAACTTCCTGTCTGGAGTACTCTTCAGGGATACAGAGGATCTGACAAACTGAGGACTAGATATACTGAGAGAGAGGATTTCAGGATGAAGATCAGGTGAGCTGAGGAAACACTGACCACAAAGCAAGAATAAGGGAAAAGGGGGATTTGTGGCCACATGCGTAATACCTCAGTACAATGTAGTACTGATCCATCCCTGAGGAGCAAAGAGCAGCCAGTTTAATGGTGCCCAGGAGTCAGTTGGAGATTCAGTGTTTTGCCCAAAGATTCTTCTACACATGGCCCAGGCCGAGGTTTGAACCCCAGTCTCCCACATAGTAGATGCTTCTCTTTCCCTGATCTACGGTCGCCTAATAAGAGCATATAAGAGCTAATGACATGAAAACTAAACTCAAAAACACAAACAGTACTGAAAATACTCTGAAGACAAAGGAACTGGGAGCCTAACTTATAAAAACACCATGATTGTTCAATCAAAACTAATAACTCAAGTGTAAGTCGTTAAAAATGACACATCTGCCTGAGGAGAAACAGTGATGTACACTGTAACCACTAATCAACAGTTTACTGCTGCATTAAACACCTCTATTAACATTTGATTAATTCAGCTCAAGTAACGCTTCAGCCTGATGTTTATGAGGCTCTAACTGTGCTGAGTAGCTAACGCTAAAGCAGCTGATTATCAAATAAGCAAAGAGACTGTAAGAGAGTTTAAAAAAAAGAGCCGATGCAGCAGCCAAAAGTAACCTGCTGTTACTGTAACAAGGGACCCCGATAACACGGTAATAACAGGCTAATCGTATTTGGGTTCAGAAACCACAACATGCTAATTCAATTAGCTTAATAAGCCCCTGTAGATAAAGGGCTTGTTTCAGCTGTCCTGATTGGCTCGAGGTCTCGGGGAGGCTGTCCTCATGGGGTGGTTCGTCTCAGTGTTGGTCGCCTCCAGAAGAGAGGGACTTCCAGTCTGCCAGTCCAGTGTGTGAATGTGTGTGAGTTATTATTATTACTTCAATTGTTTTTATCCAGTTCTTATCAAAAGACACCACCTAGAGGATAATCCATGTACGTATGCTCAAATATATACATTTCTAAATGTGACCCCGGGTAAAGTGAAGTACAAACACAAGTGTTTCTTTGGAGAGACTTTACTTTGTGCATCCTCTCAAACAACGTGGGGAGAAAAGTTGCTCGTCCCTTGGAACTTTCTTTATTGTTCGTCTTCACAAACACGCAGCACAATGGCGAACAAAACGCTTCTTAGCCCATTGTCCTTGTGTTGTGTCTCAGTTCGCTCCGAGCGTCTGTCTCGACGCGGGGCTCTTTGTGCGGAGATGCGGCGAAAAGCACGGACGTATTGTTTCCCCGGCTGAGGAGGAGAATGGAACTGTTACAGTGCAGGGAATTGGCAGCTGAGCCCGGCGAGGAGATTCTCCACACGGCATTAGGGAGAGGGATCACAACGCTCCACCGCCACGCCGGCCCCCACTCACCCTTCATCACACTCACGCCCTCCCCTTGCCTGTGAAATTTGCAATCTCTCTTAACCCTTTGTTTCACAGCAGACGAGCTAATCTGTTTATGGGTGCCTTTGTTTGTACATATGCGTGTGCACGCACACACACACACACACACACATACATTAATCTGCAGGCCAGGAGCCAGCTGACACCAGCAGAATATAACAACTATCCCCAGAGATTTCCCCACACACACACACACAAACACACACATATGGTGTTTATTCCTCGTTTGGGTCCCAAATGTACATCCATGTCCGGCTGCTTGCATATTCCACCTTGTTGTAGTGGAGGATCTGATAGCAGATAAAAGAGGAGGCAGAGGACGAGTGTAAACAACACAGCACGTATTTAAAGAAGGATTTGCTCTGGAGAAAGTAAGACTGGAGGAAATGGTGGTGGACGGGGAGCAGGGGGGGGGGTACAGCTGGATCTTTGCTGTACACTTCAGTAAAAAATAAAAGAGTCTAGCTCCGTTTCTTTCCTCACGCCGGCTGGATCCCCTTCATCAAACGTCACAGCAATTTGAGAGATTAGACGGCGCGGATTAGACGCCACAAGGCTGCTCCGTTCTGAAGCCATTGTGCTCCATTCTTCCCAGCCCTTTTCATTTCATAAAACCACATTATACCAAGTGGTGGTAAGACTCTCACGCTCACAATGCCGGCGTCTCAGTCGACTACGGGATACGAGGCAGTAGAATTGCGTAACAAGTAAACACCTTTCGCTGGATGCTTCTCCCAACCTTCCAGTGGCACAACTTGTTTATGATTTGGCCTTACATTCCTCATGCCTCCACTTCTTCTCTGATTAATTACACACACACACACACACATACACACACTTTTGGGCACGTGCTCTCAACACCAACTTAGCAGTGCTATTAGTAATGATTGAACCCTATCCAGTGGATGTAATATATTAGCAGGGAGATTATTCTGACGTTAAAACATGTTCCCCGCGCTGACAGCATCATCAATCATGCTCACGCCGCCCGTAGAAGACTCACACACTGGACATAATTGCTTCAGCATGGGGTTTGGTTGGGGGGGGGGGGGGGGGAGGGGGGTGAGGGGAGGGAGAATGTGGGAGATTTTGAGCGAGTATTTGTATATTCAAACAGGCAAGTGCAGAACTGTGTAAATCGGTGCAGATTGGTCTGAGATGAGCACTAATGTGAATCACTCCTCGTAACAAAGGAGACCAATAATTATTGACAATAACGTTAGCCATCGAAGCTAAATGTGTCTAAAACAGCTTCCACACAAGCTGCTCTTTGATTTTTCTTCTGATCTGTGTAGAAAAAGGTGGAAACATTTAAAAGCACGCTCCACAAATGTCCCATTGGGCGCTTAAAGTACAGACCTGTGAGTTTATTTTGACCATTCTCAAATTTCTGACCTCCTAATATAAATTTGAATTAGTCACAAAGACAGAACACAAATTTCAAATGAAATTCACGAGGGAGTTGTTAAAAATCCCGATACGATGGTTCTCAGTGTCTTTGCATGAGTCCCAGGGCCTCACTCACAAGGGAGCCCCTAATTTGAGTCAAAGTTCAAGTAACGTGGGACAAGTTTGGATGGAGTTAGCAACCAAGAAATCAAATGAAGGTACATCATAAACAAACGATCATTAACTCTGATTTAGGAGAACAAAGTTAAGGTCAGGTTTTGAGATAATCTCCAGAAGTTAAAAGAAACTTAAAATAGCCCTAATATAATAACGTGTATAGAACTAAAACCAGTGGCCATAAATGGATGGAAGTAAGAGAAGCTGACGTTTGGGTTTTCATTATGTCTTTGTTCATTTTCGAGGGTTTTAGCGATGATTGTGTAGTTTAATGATATTTGGGGTATGAAGTCTTTGTGGGTCAAACGCTAGAAAGTTTGAGAATGACCGTATTGCTGTTCGTGACCTATTAGAACATGGCTGCTGCATCACAGCAGGTTTGACAAACTTCCCCATGATGCTGCTACTCTCTGAGTACATGCCAATAGGGTTTCTGCCACTGACACATTCCAATGTGCCCTCACTAAGCTCTATTCATCGGCAGCACTTTCCCATGATGATCCCACCACATATGACTAGACTCACATCACACCCTGGACCAAACTCCAGGCCTTGAGAGCCGCTATCCTGAATCAACATTTCCCTGTTCCAGCACACCTGATTCAAATGAGTGAATTACATCATCACGTTTGTAGAACCTTATTAATACCCTCTTATTTAAATCAGGTGTGCTGAAACAGGGAGGCATTGAAATCCTGCAGGATAGCAGTCATCAGGGTCTGGAGTTGGACCCGTGTGCTGAAGGATCGTATGCACAGCACCGAGCAGCCTGGGTATGAGGTCACCATGGACAACCTTTACTCAAATTCTCAATGACCAACGATGCACATGAGCTCCATGCCAGGGATATAATGTTCTCATGCTCCACCCAGGACCCCAATATGTTCTTACGACAATAATTACAACCTCACAGTTTTGTTCATTCTCCAAACAATTCACAACACAACACATTTTATTATGAATAATGGAGAGAAAACATGTTTTTTTTTTAAATGTTGCTGAGGACTTTGCCAAGAAACCTGCTAAGACCATCCATGTTCAGGCAGAATCTTATGCACAAAAAGAGACTGACAGGGATCACAAGACAGTCACATTTCTCTGGGTCTGGACCTGAACAAACACATGAGACATGACTGGACCCCCAGAGGAGCCCACCAGACCCAGGACATCCACTGCTGGTGTCTCAGAACCAGAAACCACGAAGCAGCTTAGAGCGTTTTCAACACTTTAACCTCAGCGACTCGGTAAGCAGAGGATGTAAAGATGCTGCTGGTCTGTGTTTATGTAGGAGGAATAAAATACAAAGCTTCATTAAACTTTTGAGTATTCATGTAAAAACACCAAAATAAAGAAGGCATCTGTTGTTTTTATTACATGATTAACAGCAGATGAGCCTGTGGTGTAATTACTAAAAGGTTAGCTAGACTTAAATAAAACAACTGGCTCTGAACTTCAACAAAGCTCAGCCTAGCTCTGAAATTAGAGTCAAAACATTCAGTTAGAAACTCAAAACATGGTAAGAAACAGACGTCCTCGCTGAATATTTTACTGCTGCGTCTATTTGAGTAATTAAACAGCTTGTTTTCTGGTCATCTTTTATTTATTGGTGATTTTTATTAATAACTTCCCTTCTTCTTTATTCCATCTGTATTTTCTCCCAGCATCCTACAGCTTTGCTCCCACCTGCACAGGATTCTCCTCCCTCCTCCTCGGTATTCTCATGCTGCTCACACAAAGGTGTAGATGCCATCCACGCCACGGTCTGTGACGCACACTTTTATGTTTCTGTTATCTGATATAATTCACGCTTTTCCATGCCTCTTTTCCTCCTTTTTTCTTTTTTTTCAGTAGCTGAGACCTCTCCAGCTCTCTCTGTAATGTGATCCAGTGATTAGTATTCTGCTCAGGCATCAGGATGGAAAGCAGAGTGGCTGCCGAGAGGTGTGTTGAATCACATCACTCATATTCCACTGTGTGTGCGCGTGTGTGTGTGTGTGTGTGTGTGTGTGTGTGTGTGTGTGTGTGTGTGTGTGTGTGTGTGTGTGTGTGTGTGTGTGTGTGTGCATGCATGTTTAAAGTGTTAGAGAAAGAGGACCAAATCAATCTTTTATCATTGACCGGCCACTAAGTGTTGTGCATGTGAGCGTCGCTCTGCTTTGTTTAAACACACATTTACCATCTAAGTGAGCTGCTCTGCCGCCATTTGTCAGTTTCACCCTGCACAGTGTGTGTGTGTATGTTTGTGTGTTGCATTTGTGTGCATGCGTTCACACACATCCCAAGGTCAACTGCACCTGATCGGTGTTTTGCTGGTAAACGCAGACGGTCCACTTACTAAATGTGATGCTGGTTTTTCAAAGAGCAGCTTCATCTTTAGCTTTGGGTTTATTAAAACAATAAAAGGCAGGAAAGTTATATTTCTTAGAATTTATTAAATAAAAATAAGCCATTTACAAGTAATTGATGCTAAATAATGAAGGCAAAATGATATTTAGCAGAATTATAGCTCAGTAATTTAGTTTTATGATGAAATAAAACACAACTGAAAATAAAATGTTTAACTGCCTTGAAAACAACGTAAAATGAAAATGGAAAGTCCTGACTGTCAGCTAGAGCACAAGTTAAGTCTTTGGTCCAAATTCTGTGACACACACTGTGTAGTTAGCTATGTTGTGACTCTGCAGGACTGAGATTAAACTCTTTTTTAAACTCTTTTTTCCCCCAAAGCTGCACCCAGTTTAAGAGCTCAAACCTTAAAAAAATTAAGCAAATATACAGAATAAATTCTAAAAATATATTTAATAAGTGTATAACAAAACTTTGTTTTAAGAAAATAAATCTGTGTGATGATCAGTTATTTTAGTTAAAAGGTTACAATTAAAGTCTGGTGCAGGAGGAGCCACTGACACACAAACAGGAAGCAGATCAGAAAACATTAATAAGCCGACATTATATCAACTCAAATAGATTAAATGTGTTTGGAGCAATAAATAACAAAGAATCTAAATAAATCCCTGAGATTTACTGAGGATGCAGAATATTACTAAGAAATGTACTCAAACCTGAAATGTCTTTCATCATTTCTTTTTCTACTATTATTAACATTTTATTTTACCAGGAAAAGTCCCATTGAGTTTCAGAAACTCTTTTTCTAGGGAGTCCTGGATTACCACCTGTGGGGGAAACCGGAGTACTCGGAGGAAACCCATGCATGCATGGGGAGAACATTCAACTCCACACAGAAAGGCCGCAGCCGGGATTTGAACCTGTGACCTACTTTACTGTGAGGCAACAGTGCTAACCACTGTGCCACCATGCAGCCCATAGTGCTTATTAAGTTTTAAATTATAAAAATAAATCAAAGTGTGAAACTTTTGCAACTGTAGCCTCTTTTTTATCCTTGTAGCACTAGACTTTAACCACAGATCAACAAGTTTTATACTCATGGAAAGAATCTGCTGGAGATGATTTTAATTGTTTCCATGTGATTGTTGATAGCTTTGGTAGCGTGTGACCTTTAACGTGCATAGCAGCAAACTGGTGAGATTTAGGAGAAAAAAAACACACTTTACCACTAACTATCCAAACAGTTAACATCTTACTGGTTGTAGATAGGTCTTTGAATGACAATAATTTGGAGAATTACAGTATATAATCTAATTCTGATCAGGCTAATGAGCTAACGGCTAATTTGTAAAGCACCAAGTTCAAAGATAAGTATTGTCAGCCTAAAACAGCTCAAACGAATTCATAGAACATAAACCTTTAAACTGTCATCAGTTTCATGATACAGCTATTCTGAGACAAATATAAAATATGCCTGCAGGAAGTTCCTCAGGCTGCACAGGAAGTAGCTGCTACTGCTATGTCCGCTTCAAGTCTAACCATTGAATTTTATGTGACGAAAGTTTTTAAAATGCAGTTCACATAAAAGATGAAGTTATTTTTTTATCAGAGTATTTTTAAGACAGCCTCACTTGGAGCTAGCTGTTAGCTCAGATGAGCTAACTGCTAGTGCAAGTCTCCAAACTAAAGTTTTTCAAAAAGCGATCTGTAACAGGTCAGATAGTCATTTTTAATCATTTTTGCCACAGAAACTCACTTCAAAAGATCTGACCCAACTTTATGAGACATGGACCAGAATCCACCAGTCTAAAGACTGTAAGTCTGACCTTTAAAATTAAAGAACACAAAATTATTTTATTGTTGAACTTTTATTTTTTTCCTGCTACAGCCCATGAACCACACCATATTTCAAAGAGCAGAACGTTTTATTTTATTTTTTCTAAAATGATCAGTAAATCTGGACATAAAAGGGTCTCAGATGTTTGCTTCAATAAAAGAAAAGCACAGAATTCCCTGGATTTGATTGTTTTCTAGTTTCTTCATCTTTGTCGGTTATCAGCACAAGAACAGAACGTGGGTCCCTCCTTCTTTGTGTTTAGTGAAGTTTTACGAGTGTTGCTGATTTTTAGTAAGCTCAGTGAGGGTTTGTGGTTCTGTGTTCCATCAAATTAAACTCAACCTTTTTGCTTTTTCTGAGACAAAAACCTTTTATTGTACTGAACATTTTCCATTTTACAAAGATTTTATTTTATCTGCATTTTTTGTTCGGCCTCACATTAGTAAACATTTTAATATGAAAATGGTGGGAAAACGTTTTTGTACAGTATTAGCATTAACAGCCTCTTCTTGATCACTTTGAGGGACACACAGGCCACCCTCTGATGTCAACCATAAGTTAAACATCTCTGGTTTTTAGTTGTCCACGTTTTAGTTTAACTAGCTGACATCAGGTGGTTTTGACTTCAGTTTGTTTGAGAAAACCTGTTTGAGTCTCTGAACTGGAGCTTCAGCAGGATGGTTTTCACTCACAGCAAATGGAGTTTAATGAGAATACAACATGAGGCTCGTATTAGGAATCAACGCACATCTCCAGGTGGTTAAAGGTCAGGGGTCTGCAACCTGCAGCTCTAGAGCCTCATGTCAGCCCCTCTGAAGTGGCTCCTATAAGAACCTGAGAGACGTTAAAATCCAGACTGACAACAGGAAAGAAGTTTCAGCTGTTTTTCCATTCAAACCTCAGCAACGCCTGCAGGAATTTTGGGTTGCCCGTTTGAATTCTTATTTATTTTGTTTAATCCACTTTTCAAAAAACATTTGAATGTTTTAATAAATTGCTAAAAGTTTTGTTGAGTTTTTAACTAATGTGTGAAGAGACATGCAGGAAGAGAACAGAAATCCCCACGTTGGACTGAAACCGCGGCTTCACTGTGAATAAAACAGTTTAAAAAGATGCACAACCACATAAAGTGTAGAATAATGAAAGTTTAAAGAATGTTTTCTTTTATTTTAGTTGTCAAGCGGATTTCTTTACAAATCAAATTAAACAGAAAGATGAATCAAAAAGCTTGCAGGAGTAGGACGGAGGTCATCGTTTACACATTTTACTCAGAAACCAGTTTCAGCTGAGTGTGGAGGGAAATCCAGGTTTAATGGAAATGAAACTCTTCAAGCTCGTTAAATAGAACAAATTGGTTCTAGAAATTCTGTGTTTCTGCTGATGTTTAATTAGTCATTCAAGAAAACGTGCATGCTGCTAATTGTATTCATTCTGTCAAAAACAAACAAGAAAAATCCTTAAAACATGTCAAACACCTTGTTTCTTAGCCACAACCTTTAGAAGATATCATAAAGGATATGATTTATTTTAATGTAATTTTAACTTCCACATCAAGAATAAAGCAATGAAACAATTAATTTTATTGAATTTTTTTGTTATTAATTTGAGACAATAGAGGAATCTTATAATTTAATAATAATATACATATAATATTTTTATTATTAAGGAAATGAAAATGTAAGATAATAATGTTTAATTATTATTCATACATCTACATATTTTAGAATGTATTTTTTAGGGGGGTTTTTTCCAGTGAATTTCAGTTCATGTTTCATTAAGTTGTAAAGATGAACATGTGCTTTACCAAGTGGTTTACCTGCCTGGTAAAGAGTTCATTTAACAAACATTATAAGATCTGTAGTTCATGGTGTAAAAACTGAAATCTATTCACTTCAAAAACTTAAAGAAGTCTCAGATGTTGTTTTTTTATTTCATAATTACTGCTGTGTTGTTTTGGTAAAATTATGTATTTTTATTTTAATGTATTATTAAAAAATGTCTCACTGTTAGTCTATTTTCTGTCAGCTGAGTGTTAACATGTGGGAACATTTTTATTACTGTTTAAATCTCCAGAAGCACAAACATGCTGTAAAGATATTACCATGACAAATATCACAGATGGGTTTACGTGAACAAAGCCTGCTTTACTGGGAGGTAAAGATGTGTGCAGGTACACGGAGGGATAAAAGGGAAATTGTGTGTGTGCGTCTGAGTCTAGTGTGTGTGTGTGTGTGGCCGGCGGCTGAAAGAGACGTGTGTGCATGCATTAAAATCAGGGATTTTCTTGTCAGAGTAGCAGGGTTGGGGATTAGTTTAGGATCTGACTGAGATGTATGAGAGGAGGGCTGATGACTTTAGCCACATAAAGAGATGACTGGGCAAATGTGGGCACATACATCAATATCAGTGTATTATAGGGATGCCTAGCAGGGTGAAAAAATAAAACACACACACACACACACATGAGACAACTGTGGAGGTTTTATTTCTTTATGCATCACCGGAGAGGAGGAAATTAATATCAGCGTATTGAAACCGTTCCTATGGAAGATCTTTATGCTTCCCTTAACTCCAGAGTCACAAAATAGATGCAAGTGACACACACACACACCCATCCTGCTGAGAGACAGGCACTAAAATAACCTCTGTTCCAGCTGGTGGACCGCCGAGGCTCCTGCTGGGTTGTTTTAATGGGGAAAATTAGCCAAGCAGAAAGGTGGATCCTGTTTGTTATGCTCCACTGTGCCCCCATCCATGCGGTCGGCCGAGGAGGCATCCTCTGTTGTCCTCTCTCCCCGCGCCTCCGAGCTCTCCTGACACTGTGTATCTCCACCAGCTGCTGCTGCCTTCATACATCCGTCTCCTCCTGCCTCCACACTCCGCCAGGGGACAGATACACACAGGAAACACGCGCACACACACACACACACAGACAAAATAATCACAAACACTGGAGCCTAAATCACAAAACCTGAACATTGCAGGTCCATCATTTCAAAAACTTGCTTCAGCTTGAGCTTGGCTGCAAAAAACTGGTGAAAGAAGAAGAGAAGATAGGGAAGAAGAAGGGATAGCATGTAGAAATAAACAAGAGGTGCACGTGATCTTGAGATAAACAGAGAAATAGAGAGGTGAGGATGAGGATGAGGAGGGAGCGGTGAAAAGCATCTCTGTTCTGGATGGCCTTGAGACAGCTGACATCGCCACAATAAAACCTCCTTTCACAGTCGAGGAGTCGGAGACACAGAGAGCGGGGTTTAGTGCTGCTGGCATGCTGCGGTGGTCATATAAGAGGGAGTCACTTTGTGTTTTCAAAGACAAATTCATGCATCAGTCCGATTTACTGCCCACCGTCCAAAGGTCAAAGGAGGACAGGAATGTTTTTGCCTGCAAATGCGTGTCTGTTAGCAAAAAATCTCATGAGCTACTCAACAGATTTTAATGAAACTCTCAGGAAGTCTTTATTGGATAAACATCTACAACTGATTCATGTTCAAAGCCAATCCGATTCAAGATGGCTGCAACAATGAATCGAAACCAATAACAAAGTGACAAAAGACAAATTTTACTTCATTTTAGATGTTGAGCTGAAATTTGGCCTGATCTCAGTGGGCTGCAACTGTTGGTGGAAAAAACCAAGCAACAGTCCCTTCTCCCCTCAGCATCTGATGGCTGCCCGAAACCAGCAGGAAGAATGGCAGCAGAAGAAGAGTTTACAGAAAGTGCACTCTTCGTGGACAAAAGTAACTGAAAATATCCACCAATCAGTTTATTCTACACGTCATCCATCATGAATTGGTTGGATCAGGTTCCTCACAGTGAAGGACAGATAGCTTCAAGTACCAAGAAAAGACCTGAAGCATTTTGATAAACGTCTGTCCTCTTTTCTCTGAGGACACATCTGTGTTAAACGTGTCTAGTTCAGTTATTTTCTTGATATGTGTAAGATCAAATGTCATTTTATTTATGCAAGGTGGGAATTAAATTCTGTCATCTTTTAGAACATTGTTCTATTTCTTATTTGATTCTAATAAAAAAAACATTTTAATGTAAAGTGTTGTTGATATTCACATGTATTTTGCTAAGGGTTATAAGTGAAGTCAAGCCACAACACCATTATTTTAATTTGTAAATATTAGTTTATGCCTTTGAAGTTTATTCTGGTTAATGTCCATGAGATCAACCCTTTTTTGTCAGGAAATCCAGTTGACAGACTGACGTAATATCATTGAACAATAATCACTTTAATGTCTGCAAACAAAAATGTTGCTTAAGGAAACAGCTGAAGGTTTTCACAAACTTCATTTTAATTTGATCCTGTTCTGGTCAGGATTCAAAGAGGAACTGAAACTAAAAGGTGACAAAAGAAAACTGCAGATGTGTGATTGTTAGATGACATAATCAGCATATTTTCTTTGATGTACTGTCTGTAACTTCACATATACTCTTCAAATGCAGCTAAGATAATGACAAAAGGGAAATGTTTCTGAGGTGACTGTTACAAGAAAACAAGTGTTATAAACAACAGTCAGTGTCTGAAACAGAAGATGTGGTTTGGGTCTCATAGTGCCAGTAAAAAATATTCCTCACTTGAATGATTTACTCTTTAATTACTTTATCAAATCAAATCAAACTTTATTTGTATAGCACCTTTCATGCCCCAGCGAGCAACACAAAGTGCTTGACAGATTAAAATGACCCATACAACCCACATTCCCTCCCTTTCCCACACATAGAACAATTATGACACTCTCCCCTCCCAGTCCACAACCCATTCCCAGGCACACATACACCCACACATACACATAAAAACCACATTAAACACTATGTTGAGCTCAGATGGCTCCAGTAATGAGAAACACGCCATCTAGTGGGCCCTCTGCCTCGTCAGCTGTAGAACCAGGTCAGCAGCCACACACCAACCAAGGGCACCTGGGGATGGAGGATGGCAACCCCCGCCACTGCCCGGGCCCTACCGGGGAGCGCCCGAGCCGCCACCGCCGACCACCGGTCCCAAGGCAGAGGGCTCCACAGAGGAAACACTGGAGGATTAAAATGCATAGCATATAAAATAACAAGAACTTATATGAATAGTAAAATGACCAATAAAATCAGAATAAAAAACTAGATAAATAATAATCAGTTAAAAGCTAATCTAAAAAGGTGGGTCTTGAGTCTATTCTTAAAAACCTGAACGTTCTCTGCGGTCCTGAGGTCCTCTGGCAGCCAGTTCCAGAGGCGAGGGCCGTTATAACTAAAAGAAGCTTCGCTGTGGGTGTGTGTCCTGACTTTAGGGATGACTAGGAGACGGCTGCCAGAGCAGCGCAGTGACCGCGAGGGTTCATATGGAAAAAGCAGTTCAGAAAGATAAGAAGGGCCAAGACCATTAAGACACTTAAAAACCATTAACAGTATCTTAAAATCGATCCTAAAACATACGGGGAGCCAATGCAGTGATTTTAAAACCGGAGTGATGTGCTCCCGCTTCCTGGTCTTTGTCAGGACACGGGCTGCTGAGTTTTGTAAAAGTTGTAGACCTGAAGTACTCTTCTTGGAAAGACCAGAAAGCAGGGCATTGCAGTAATCGATTCTACTGGTGATAAAAGCATCAGCGTCTCCGTATTGGCCCAAGAGAGAATGGGGCGGACTCTGGCGATGTTTTTCAGATGATAAAAACCTATTTTGATGACGTTTTTAATGTGAGTGATAAAAGTCAGCTCAGAGTCAAAGATCACGCCCAGATTCTTAAAGTGCCTGTGACTCCATATTTAAATCATTTTATATTAAACAGGTTTGATGCCTCTAGATCAGCGTTGCACCATTATAACTCAAAATACGCTGTAATTATTTCCTAACGAGCAACTCAGAGATCAGAAGAAAGCGCCGCCTTCCGGTTCTGCTGGGTTTCTCCTTATTTGGCAGCCTGACACTTCTGCTGCAGCAGGGGGCAGTGCCGTCGCGTGAAAGAGAAACGAAACTGAAACTAAACACTACACGGTCTATGGGCAATGGCGGCGGCACTGCCTCGCTCCAGGTGTCGTGAACGTGCATGTGGGAGGAGAATTGACCATATAAGCAAGTCCGGATCACTATGACCTCATAGCGGGCTGGAGTGAAAAAAACGGTTTGAAACCTGGGTCTGAAATCTGGAAGAGCTTCTCACTGGCTGTACTAGGAGACCGATGGACGCCGTTTTTTGCTCTTTCTGGCAGGTTTAAGGTGAGAACTCAACGTTGCAACATGATAGATAAGTCAGAAAACATGGAAACCGATGTCATGGGACCTTTAACTTTTGAGGAAGGATTAAAACACAGTGATTGTAATTTGGGTAAAAGTTTCTCTCTCTGGGCCTCAGGACCAATGACTAAAACTTCAGTTTTGCCCTGGTTGAGCTGGAGAAAGTTTTCTGCCATCCAGGATTTAATGTCTAAAATACAGTTAAAAAGTGCATCCATTGGCTGTGTGTCATCAGGAGACACGGAGATGTACAACTGTGTGTCGTCAGCATAACTGTGGAAATTCACCCCGTGTCTCCTGATGACGCTGCCCAGAGGGAGCATATAAAGGTTAAAAAGCACTGGGCCTAAAATGGAACCCTGGGGCACACCACATGTGATGCTATGGACCCTGGAGAAACAGGTGTCCATGCTCACCATAAAAGTCCTGTCTGTGAGATAGGAAGTGAACCATCTATGAATAGCACCGGAGATGCCGATCTGTTTTAGACGGGTTACTTATGAACCAATCATGAGCAACATAATACAGCTACTTCAGTCTCCATCAATCTGTGGACAGGTCTCTATCAGTCTGTATGGACAGGTCTCTATCAGTCTGTGTGGACAGGTCTATCAGTCAGTGTGGACAGGTCTCTATCAGTCTGTGTGGACAGGTCTATCAGTCTGTGTGGACAGGTCTCTATCAGTCTGTGTGGACAGGTCTCTATCAGTCTGTGGACAGGTCTCTATCAGTCTGTGGACAGGTCTATCAGTCTGTGTGGACAGGTCTCTATCAGTCTGTGTGGACAGGTCTCTATCAGTCTGTGGACAGGTCTCTATCAGTCTGTGTGGACAGGTCTCTATCAGTCTGTGTGGACAGGTCTCTATCAGTCTGTGTGGACAGGTCTCTATCAGTCTGTGTGGACAGGTCTCTATCAGTCTGTGGACAGGTCTCTATCAGTCTGTGGACAGGTCTCTATCAGTCTGTGGACAGGTCTCTATCAGTCTGTGTGGACAGGTCTATCAGTCTGTGGACAGGTCTCTATCAGTCTGTGTGGACAGGTCTCTATCAGTCTGTGTGGACAGGTCTCTATCAGTCTGTGGACAGGTCTCTATCAGTCTGTGTGGACAGGTCTCTAGCAGTCTGAGTGGACAGGTCTATCAGTCAGTGTGGACAGGTCTCTATCAGTCTGTGTGGACAGGTCTATCAGTCTGTGTGGACAGGTCTCTATCAGTCTGTGTGGACAGGTCTCTATCAGTCTGTGTGGACAGGTCTATCAGTCTGTGTGGACAGGTCTCTATCAGTCTGTGGACAGGTCTCTATCAGTCTGTGGACAGGTCTCTATCAGTCTGTGTGGACAGGTCTCTATCAGTCTGTGGACAGGTCTCTATCAGTCTGTGGACAGGTCTCTATCAGTCTGTGTGGACAGGTCTATCAGTCTGTGTGGACAGGTCTCTATCAGTCTGTGTGGACAGGTCTCTCTCTGTCTGTGTGGCAGGTCTATCTGTCTGTGTGGACAGGTCTCTATCAGTCTGTGTGGACAGGTCTCTATCAGTCTGTGTGGACAGGTCTCTATCAGTCTGTGTGGACAGGTCTCTCTCTGTCTGTGGACAGGTCTATATCAGTCTGTGGACAGGGCTCAATCAGTCTGTGGACACGTCTCTATCAGTCTGTGTGGACAGATCTCTATCAGTCTGTGTGCACAGGTCTATCAGTCTGTGTGGGCAGGTCTCTATCAGTCTGTGTGGACAGGTCTCTATCAGTCTGTGGACAGGTCTCTATCAGTCTGTGTGGACAGGTCTATATCAGTCTGTGGACAGGTCTCAATCAGTCTGTGGACAGGTCTCTATCAGTCTGTGTGGACAGGTCTCTATCAGTCTGTGTGGACAGGTCTCTATCAGTCTGTGGACAGGTCTCAATCAGTCTGTGGACAGGTCTATCAGTCAGTGTGGACAGGTCTCTATCAGTCTGTGTGGACAGGTCTATCAGTCTGTGAGGACAGGTCTCTATCAGTCTGTGTGGAGAGGGCTCTATCAGTCTGTGGACAGGTCTCTATCGGTCTGTGGACAGGTCTCTATCAGTCTGAGTGGACAGGTCTATCAGTCAGTGTGGACAGGTCTCTATCAGTCTGTGGGGACAGGTCTATCAGTCTGTGTGGACAGGTCTCTATCAGTCTGTGTACAGGGCTCTATCCGTCTGTGTGGACAGGTCTCTATCAGTCTGTGTGGACAGGTCTCTATCAGTCTGTGGACAGGTCTCAATCAGTCTGTGGACAGGTCTCTATCAGTCTGTGTGGACAGGTCTATCAGTCTGTGTGGACAGGTCTCTATCAGTCTGTGTGGACAGGTCTCTATCAGTCTGTGGACAGGTCTCTATCAGTCTGTGTGGACAGGTCTATATCAGTCTGTGGACAGGTCTCAATCAGTCTGTGGACAGGTCTCTATCAGTCTGTGTGGACAGGTCTCTATCAGTCTGTGGACAGGTCTCTATCAGTCTGTGTGGACAGGTCTCTATCAGTCTGTGTGGACAGGTCTCTATCAGTCTGTGGACAGGTCTCTATCAGTCTGTGTGGACAGGTCTCTATCAGTCTGTGTGGACAGGTCTCTCTCAGGCTGAACATCTGGACTCTACAGTTTTTCTCCATTCTTTCTTAGCTGTTGAAGCTCTGTCAGGTTGGTGGGTCATCAGGGTGTAAACAGTCCTTTTAAAGTCCAGACAGATTCTCTATCAGATTGAGGTCTGGACTTTGACTCTCCAGAACCTCCACCTTGGTGTCTTCAAACCATTTCTGTGTAGCTGGAAGCTTCAGATCATTGTCAATGTCATACTGGAAAAAGTTCTCCCAAGCTCTAGTTCTCTTGCAAATTATTTCAAATTGTCCTCCAGGGTTTCTCTATATTTTGCTGCATTTTTCACCTTCTACCTTTACCAGCCTTCCAGGACCTGCTGCTGAGAAGCATCCCCACAGAATGATGCTGCCTCCACCATGCTTCACAGTGGGGATGGTGTGTTTGTGGTGATGTTCAGTGTTTGATGTGACATCTTGTCTCACATGACCTTAACAAAAAGAATATATACACCATGTAAAAGTTTATCAAAAATATTTTATTAAACCTAACCTAAAACTAAATGTGGATGACCTGTATTATAAGCAAATGTTAAAATGTAAACGCAACAAAAACAAATATGTGGCAGCATACCTGTGTGGAGAGCAGAGAGTGTTAAACATGCTGCAAGATGTATAATGCAGAGGCTTCCCAGGTATACAGGTGTTCCCATCGCAATCAGCTGCAGCAGGTAAAGTGACCTGATCATCCGCACATACTGTACCTGCGGGTTTGTAGCACCTCCCTCCTTAAGATGATGTCCCAATGAAAACACCAAAACATGTCCACCTCCATGTGGACTATGGCATCCTGCTCCAAAAACAAAACCGAGACCGCTGAAAACCTATTACTACTGCAGTAGGATAAGTTTGGGTACAGCCAAAATCACATCCCATGTGCACTTGGTGAGGATCAACCAAAACAAAAACAAAAAACCACAAATGCTGACCTCAGAAAATGATAAAACATAACCAACAAGTGCACAACATCCACAAACCAAATGGATTGTTGAACCACAGTCACCACAACACAAAACGAACACAACACGAAAGTAGCAACCAACAATCCAAACCAAACGTGAACTGTTATCACCAAAACAAAAGGTTACACAGTGGTCCCATACCACACCAAGTTACCACATCCAGCCAGCTAAACAACTAACAATGGAAACCACACCAGAACAGGATGAGAGGCGTCCACCTGGACCCCCGCTGAGAAGAACACTCCCAATGATCACCAATGGTACGGTCTAGTACCACAGTCACAAGTTACTGCTATCCAGATACAGCACAAAGTGATCACAACACACAGACTGGCCTTTGCACAACACACATAGGTCACAACACCTGTGTGTTTAGATTTGTTTTACAGAAAGTTCCCTGTGGCTGTGGTGCTTCCCTCTATGGGTGGCATCAGTTTGTTGTTTTTCTGCAGTGTTGTGGTACGTTGTTAGTGTTGGTTGTTTTTGGACATTTGTCTTGGGGGTACTCCAGGGTTTTTTGTGGAGTTACTTACTTGCAGGTTGCTTTAACTGCCTGCTGGTTTTGTGCTCAATCTACCCACCGCAATCCCACACAAAGACTAGGGTTGAGCTTTAGAAATGTTAATGTTTATGTATTTAGCAGATGCTTTCATCCAAAGCGACTTACAAATGATATTGTAACCAAGAATTGACTTTGAGGCTAACAAACAACTAACCCTGACATTAACCCTAAACAAACTACTTAGATGGTCGAACACTAGTCTCTAAGGTGACCGTGAGGGGGAAAGAACACAGGATAGAGTGAGGTGCATGAAGAGAGTACAGAGGAGTAGGGGAAGGTAGGAGCTAGTCTAGAAGATGCTCTCTGAAGAGCTGGGTCTTCAGGAGTTTCTTGAAGATGGACCCCTGATCTGGTAGGTCATTCCACCATTGTGGAATGACACATGAGAAGAGTCTGGACTGTCCCCAGCATGATTTAGGCACTGCTAGCTGATGATTCTTTGATGACCAGAGTGACCGAGCCGTGACGTAAGCCTTAGCAAGTGGATTTAAGCGGATAGGAACCATTCCTTTCAGGACTTTGTATGCTAGTGTTAGAGACTTGAATTTGATGCGGGCAGCTAAAGGTAGCCAGTGGAGCTCAATGAACAGAGGGATGACATGTGCTCTTTTAGGCTGATTGAAGACCAAACATGCTGCTGCGTTCTGAACCATTTGTAGAGGTTTCACAGTGCAGGTTGGAAGACCAGAAGGGCATTGCAGTGGTCAAGGAGAGAGATGACCATAGACTGCACCAGGAGCTGGGTGGCGTATTGTGTCAGGTATGGTCTGATCTTTCCTATGTTCAACAAAGCAATGAGGCATGAATGTGAGACAGAAGCAACATGATCTTTAAAGGTCAGCTGGTCATCAATCACAAGACCCAGATTTTGAGCTACCTTTGATGGAGCCAGAGATATGGAGTCAGTTTGGATTGAAATATTGGGTTGTATGGTTGGTTTGGCTGGGATGACAAGCAGTTCAGTTTTAGAGAGGTTGAGTTGGAGATGATCCTCTCCTCGCCTCGCCTTCCTCCGCTTATCCAGGTCTGGGTCGCGGGGGCACCATCCCAAGTTGGGCATCCCAGGCCATCCTTTCCCCAGCCAGGTCCACCAGCTCCTCAGCTGGGATGCCCAGGCGTTCCCAGGCCAAACTGAAGATGTATTTCCTCCAGCTCGTCCTGGGTCGACCCGGGGGCCTCCTGCTGGCAGGACATGCCCAGAACACCTCCTGAGGGAGGCATCCAGGAGGCATCCTGACCAGATGCCCGAACCACCTCAACTGGCTCCTTTCAATATGGAGGAGCAGCAGCTCTACTCCGAGTCTCTCCTGGATGTCCGAGCTTCTTACCGTATCCCTAAGGCTGAGCCCGGCCACCCTGCTCAGGAAACTCATTTTGGCCGCTTGTATGTGCAATCTCGTTCTTTCGGTCATTACCCAAAACTCATGACCATAGGTGAGGATTGGGACGTAGATCGACCAGTAAATCAAGAGCCTTGCTTTCTGGCTCAGCTCCTTCTTCACCACGACCAATCAGTTCAGCGTCCGCATCACTGCAGACGCTGCCCCAATCCGCCTGTCAATCTCCCATTCCCTCCTTCCCTCACTCGTGAACAAGACCTTGAGATACTTAAACTCCTCCACCTGGGGTAGGACCTCTCTCCCGACCTGGAGTTGGCAATCCACCCTTTTCTGGTCAAGAACCATGGTCTCAGATTTGGAGGTGCTGATCCTCATACAGCCACTTCACACTCGGCTGCGAACCTCCCCAGCAAGAGCTGTAGGTCAGAGCTTGATAAAGCTAGGAGGACCACATCATCTGCAAAAAGCAGAGACAAGATTCTCCTGTCACCAAACTCGACACCCTCCACACCACGGCTGCGCCTAGAAATCCTGTCCATAAAGGTTATGAACAGGACCGGAGACAAAGGGCAGCCCTGGCGGAGTCCAACCCTCACTGGGAACAGGTCCGACTTACTGCCGGCTATGAGGACCAGACTCACACTCCTCTGGTACAGGGACTGAATGACCCTTAACAAAAGACCATCCACCCCATACTCCTGGAGCGCCCCCCACAGGGTGTCCCTGGGGACACGGTCATAAGCCTTCTCCAAATACACAAAATACATGTGGATTGGTTGGGCAAACTCCCATGACCCCTCCATCACCCTGGCAAGGGTAAAGAGCTGGTCCATCCCACATAATTTCATAATTTACAAATTAGATCCCCTGCTGGTACCCCCAAATCTCTGTTTTGTTTTTTATTTTCAATGTTTTCTCTGTTTGTTTTATAAAGCGTTTTGTAATGTATATCTGTGAAAGGCGCTATATAAATAAACTTTACTTACTTACTTACTTACTTACTTACTTACTTACTTACTTATGATGGCTTTCATCCATTTTGATATATCAGAGAGACAGTCTGAGATTCATGCTGAGACTGTGTGGTCGTCAGGTGGGAATGACAGGTAGAGCTGGGTGTCGTCGGCATAGCAGTGGTAGGGGAAGCCATGTGATCGGATGATCTGACCCAGTGAGGTGGTGTATATCCAAAGAGAAAAGGTGCCAGTATGGAGCCTTGTGGAGTTCTTGTTGGGCAGTTAGAGGGAATTCTCTGGGTGCTTGTTGACCTTACTGTGTGCAATATTTTGGAAATCGACTTGGTGGCAGAACAACCTTCATCATAATCGAAGGTGCAAGTCAAGAACATTTTTGCGAGACAGGTGAAAACCCTTTAAAAGATGCAGTGAATTGGAGCAAAGCTTCTGGTAGCTTTATCCAGTGGATGTGCTGATGTATTTGTTACAGCTGTTTGAGACCAGCTCAATTAATACATTGATGTTTGTGGGTGCAAAAGTGAGTGTGTTGCATTGTGACCTATGTGTGTTGTTGAATGGCCAGAACCTTCAGATAGTTGTAGGTGTCCTGGTGGACTCTCTCACTGGCTTCATTTTTGTTTCCTTCACTCAGTTTGTGAGGATGGTCTAGGAACTTTAAACATGGAGCCTTGTTCCTTCCATTTCTTGATGGTGGATTTATTTGAACTCCAGGTGATGTTCATGAGCACTGGAACCCCCTTCAATAAAAAGTGTACCTTGGGTCGCAAAATTTAGTGAATGAAGCATGCACAGAAGACCAGAGTCTCAGCTCAGACCAGGACGTTGACCCAGTAGCATTAAGTAGTTTGCGGAGGGAGAGGGAGATTTTATCATGGAGGAAGCAAAATTGATATTTTTTCAAAGAATCTTGCTTGACAGCTTTGTGACAACCCTGCTGGTTGATTCCATGTGTCCTGATTTAATCAACTCGACAGTCAGTGAGTCATTTGGTTTGTTTAATTTCCAGTGATTGCTGAGTTCAGACCGGGTCCTGGTTTGAGTTCAGACCGGGTCCCGGTTCAGACTGTCCATGCCTGCATGCACTGAACATTAGTGTCAGAGTTTATTTCAGTCATGAGGCTAGATATTTGATCTCAGTTTAGCTTGTTTTCATCAACTCTTGCTGCTGGGTCTAAACTGTGTGGCTGTGGACCTTCAGGATTTAAAATAAATGCATTTTGTGTTCAGGATCTGACGCCTGGTGAACCAGTGTTTTTATGAGCAGAGTCAGTCACCTTGTTTAGGTCAGGTTGTTTTTTCCCTGAAACTCTTATAACTTCTGTTGTGACCACATTCTGGTTGTTTTTATTATTATTTGTATCTGATTATCTTTATATTATTATAAGGTCTCCTTATGAAGACCTTATGATTTCTTTACTGTTTGATGTGTAGAATTAGACCAAACTGTGTGTGACCTAACTGAGCCACATTTTTAGTGAACTGGTGGTAGGGATTTTTACCAGCAACATTTTCAGTCAGATGAAAATATTTTTGCTTCATTCTCTGCTCTAGTGGTGAGATGTGGGTTTTTGCGCATCTGAAAACTGACTTGAAAAAATGCACACACCCCCCCCTAAAAAAAAAATGTCACCAGCCACCACTGCTCATGATGGATTTATAAAAGCAATAAAAGGTTAAAACATCCAAAGGAGTCAACACTTTTTATAGGTACTGTCAGTTTCTTTGACGGCTGAAGCAACTTGTTGCTCCTTATTTTTTATGACATGTATGCTAATAAAACAAGTTTAATAAACATAACACACTCTTAACCATATCCCCAGTAGGTTTAAGCTAAACTCTATTGTAGCAGCTGCAGTAAATTCTCCAATTCCAGGTTTAGAGTTTATTTTTCCATTCAGAATGAAACTCCCTTTAGTGTTTCTTCTTGTCTTTTTTATAATGATTTTATCTTACCTTTTATAAAACTGGCATCAGAATTGATCCATTCCATTTCACTCTTTTGTGACCGGGGGAGGTCTCGCCGAAAGACCCCCACAGCTCACAGACAAGGGGAGGCAATAACCCAGGCACCCAGAGCACAGAGACACAAACGCAAAAAAATAGAATCAAATGACAATTTATTTCTATTCCTAGCCAGTTACAATAAAAGCTAAAAACTAAATAAAATTAGATTTTAAAAAAGTAATTAAAAAGGAACAAGTCCTAGAGGTCCTCAGTCTCATCTCCAGCCATGGGGGCCTCTCCTCTCCAGCCATGGGGGCCTCTCTCATCTCTCACGCTGGAGGGCCTCTCATCTCCAGGCTGGGGGGCCTCTCATCTCCAGGCTGGGGGGCCTCTCATCTCCAGGCTGGGGGGCCTCTCATCTCCAGCTCAGCCTGTGCCTCTGTCCTGTGTCTGTCCTTCATCTGTTCTCCCTTCCTCTGTGGCACTCAAATAGGCCTCCTCCTGGCCACGCCCACCTCTCCACAGGTGACAGTCATTACAATCATGCTAAGAGTCCACAGTGATCAAAAACAGTTAAAAGCACATGGAATAATGAAAAATAAAACATGCAATAAATTAATATAAAAACCAGAAAAATCATGCAAATAAAAACTTTAAAACCAAATTCTCACTGTGTGACACTTTAACCACTGTAAATAAATAAAGAAGAAGAGGTAAGCTCCTGTGCTCAGTCTGATCATAAATTAGACCTAAATGGCCTCATAAGTTTTTGAAAATCCATCACAGATGTAGTGCTTATCATTTTGTCCTCCCCTAATGGTTCTGTTACAACACAGCGTTTGTTTCCGACGAGTTCGGAGTGAGACTGTGTTGTCTGTTATGGTTGTGATGCTAACACTAAACCACGTTCACAAAGAAACAGACAGCAGTCTCTTAAACAAAGACTTGGAGGTTTTATTCTGACTTGTGATCTTTAAACCATGTTGTGTTTTTTAAATTTACAATTAAAGGCATAGCATTCCCATGGCCCATTGCCTTTAATGAGTTTTAAACTGAGATTGTCTCACGTTTTAAATGAAAAAGTTATAGTCATTTGGTCAAATCTCATATAATGCTATGTTAGAAGATGTCACATGGTCTGTGTTGTTAATGACTCCCAGCAACTACAGCACTATATCTGTAAAGCTGACTAAACTATAGACATTTTTCTGATAGCTAAGGTTGATCAGCTGCAGCGGCCATCTTGGATTGTGTTCACTCCAAAAGTGCTCATCATGAACATCTGTCCAGTGATTTATGAGATATTTAGCTAACTGGTTGATATGACTCCAACAGTTGATGCCAATGTTTTAAAAAATATTTAAGTGCTTGCAGTAGTGATGGGGACTTAAACCAGTAAGTTGTGGCTGTTAGTGACAAGCTAGAGGCGAAAAATGCGAGGAACAGTGAAAATCTTCAGCTGGAATCATGTTGACTTAAAACACTTTTGCAACAACTTATTTATATGGCAGAGTCACACGGGGTTTATGATGTAATGTAAACTCATTGTAACTATGTCATAATGTTTGTTCTCAATCTACCCTAATTGTTTTCTACAATTTGGTTGCCAACCTGCTTCATAAAGTTGGATGATAATAAGATATCCCAAACTATCAACAGGGTTTCCTATATGCCTGACCGTCAATTAATGTGTTTATAATAACTTTCACTCCATGACTGGGAGATTAGTTTGAAATCATTCCATATCATATGAGTGGATTATTTTAAAATGTTCATGATTATCTGTAAACCACCTTCTTTTTAAGTTGTTCCTGATTAACTCTGGTCCAAACTCTGAGCAGCTCAGAACACACTCATTACTTTAAACATTTTATTATCTGCTCATGTTAATTAAGCAAAGTGTCCAAGATACTCATCATTTTCTAGTCTCCATTTCTCATGCGCTATACTGCAAAACTAAACTAGCTTTTATCAATTGAAGTAAATCAAATATTTCAGGATTGCCAGATTTCTTTTCCTTTATTTTCAAAATCCAAAACTATAAACATTTGCATTAATATTATTTTTTCTGACTCAGATGTGAAGGACTGAATTTTACCTGCCTAAATTAACTGTAGTAACACTTGTTTGTTTTGATGGCTAGCTACCTGACTCTGCTCCTCTCATTCGCTGAATGCTAACATTGTTTTTTCTAGAAAACATCCCTCTAAAAGGTAAATGTTCATTCTCACAATCAAATAAACAGAAGTGAGGTTTCCTCTGTGACTTTGTTGTGTTTTTTGTCAGACCGCGGTGATAATACATTCATTAGTTGACATCAGACCTCTGTTATTAACCATGGTATGCTAACGTCTCATGCTACTCTTATTGCATCGCTAGGATTCTTGTTGATACAGAGGCCACAGTGTCCTTCAACTTTTCTGCAAGACTTAGCACTTCCATTTTGAATGTTCTACCCATAAACTAATATTGAGCCTTTTCTTTTGTATATGGGGGTCTTTACTTACTTATTTTGTTCACTTTAGATGTGTGTTCAGCAGGGGCGGTTCAGGGGGGGCAGTGCCCCCCTTACAGCAAGCTTGCCCCCCCCCTGTGCGCCCACCTCCCCCCTCCCCCCTAATTGCTGAGTCTCAGGCATTAGAGACAAATAATGTTTCATGTTGTTACAGAAATGATAACCAAGAGATCAAAGTATTTTTGCAAAAAAGTTTTATTTTGAAACTTACTGAAATGATTATGGTCAAACTAACGGTGGGACTCGATTAAAAATGTAATCAAATTAATTGCAGACTTTGTAATTAATTAATTGCATTATAAAATAACTAAATTTGCCATAAAAAGCTTTTTATTTTTCATTTAAAATAATTTTAGCAGGGGGCAGAATCAAATAATAGACCTGAACTTTAATATTGTAAACTCAAAAATGCATTTAAATTGCATTTCAGTTCAAAACTGCAGCAAAAAAATATCCCTGGCTAAAATTGGACAGACCATAAAGTACAGGACTTGATTATTTTTATTTATTCTTTTTAAGTACAATTTCAGAAGGGTATTCTTTTAAAATAATATTCAGAAATTTCACATGGAATGAGTGAATCGTTTTTTGCAGAGCTGTGTTCAACCTGACCCACGGTTTTGTGACACTTCTACCTTGTTTTCAATCCAGGATCCAGGTTGCATGCTAGCATCCAAATTTTAACCGCCGCATTGAGTGCTAACTCTCTGCCCGCTTGTAAGTCTGCAGAAAAAGTAGAGTTATTAAGGTCGCTCAGAGGATAGTTGGCTGTCCTCTCCCCTCACTTGAAGAACTTCACAGTTCCTGTCTCAGGAACTGTGAAGTTCTTCATGTGAAACACTTGTAGAAAAGTTCTTCAGGACCCATCACACCCACGACATGTACTGTGTAGCCTCACCAAATAGGCTATATCCTCTGACCTTTGACCTCTGTTGACCATCACAACAATAATCCATCTTTTTCCCAACAACTTGGAATACAATGACTCTTGGATTATGTTTTAACCTGAATCAAGATCCCTACAGGTGTCCAACTGTCCACTTTCAGGTGTCCATCTCCCAGATGACCTTAACTGGACACTAACTGGTCTAATAAAACACTCTCTGTAAAGAAGTCTCTTCTTTAACACCAAATGACTGGCGTTCCAACTGTAATCTCTTGTTTACAGAACATTCTCTTGTAGTGTTTCTGCTCAGGGTCACCCACACACTCACACTCAAAGTGTTATAATGCTTCTCTGCTATGTCATGCATTTCGACAATTATAATGTGAGTGTTTAACGGGCAGAAGTCATATGTGAGTTGGTAAACTCCATCACAGTTCCCTTATCCAATCAGAGCCATTCACAAGTCACTAACTCAGTTTTGATTACACTTAATATCTTCTGATTGGTTGAATTTAAGATAACTCGTCTCAAAACTAATATTCAGTTCCGGTACGAATCAGTCTTGTCTAGTCTTGTCTAGTCTTGTCTAGTCCTCATAGAGTCTTTTGTTACAGTCTCAGTCTTGGTCTGAGCTACAGCCTGAATGTAGCTGAGCTGCTATCCTTAGTCTTAGCTGAACCTTCACCAGCTTTGAACAAGGCCTCTCAGTTTCTCCCTCACTACGGGAACTGATCAGGAATGACTTCACCATGCCGAGGGTGACCTCCCTTGCTGTCGCACGGATCTCAGGGCCATCAGACGATTCCCAGGTGAACCAGCTAAACTGCCTCCTCTGGGAACTGGGCCTTCATCCGGGGACCTGCTCCACCTCTGCCAGAGGCCCCTCACCCTGCTGGACCCACGAGACCTGCAACTCAGTAAGAAACCACTTTCTGATCGAGAGGCTTTGCTTTGATAAAGCTTAATTCTTCCACTCTAAATTAAGCCAAAACTAAATCCCATTCCAAACTCAAATTAGCCCTAAATTGACTCTTAAAGTCACAACTAGGTTAACTAAATTAACTAACTTCCCTAGTCATTAAAACATATGCTACGGTCTGTTAAAACTCACAATTAACCTATCTTTAACATCCTCAACCTGTTTAAGAATATTAATTGTGTTTACATCAAACTTTCAAACTGTCTTATCTGTCTGTGTTCTTAGGTTTTTCAAATTAAATGGTTGTTCAATCTTATCTGGTCTCAGTTCACGTTATTAATAAGGTATTTCAATTCACTGTACTCTTTCAAAGAACCTAGATACCTTCAATAAATATTAGCTATTATCAGGGTTAAATGACAGTTTATCACTTTCCATTAAAACCCAGAAATAAGCTTTGTTTATCTGAAGAGGGTGTAGTTAAAATAACTAATAGTTATTTCCAAACGCTACAACTGTTTGAACTTCAGGCAAATGGTTCAGATCCCTAAAAACTAAAACTATGACTAAGGAACAGTTTTTATCCTGCAGCCATCACCATGCTGAATACTGCCAAGTGGTCAGTCTGACCAGATGCACGTTTTATGTTTAAAGTTCAACTCAGTACTTTAATGTTTACAGTACTCACTCAGTATTACGTTTACAATACAGCGTTAAGCTTTATGCCAAACACCATCTAAGTAACAAGTACATTATAATGTATGTACAAGTGACAAAGCTATTGTTTTAGCTTTATTTAACTGACTGCTTTCTATTCTTGCACTGGAAAATTGCACCGTAAGTTTGTTGTGCAATGTCTCATTCTGACCTACCGTCCTGCACTGCCAGCCCACAGCTGACTGCTCTTCCAGATAGTAAATCAAGGCTATCAATTATAAAATGGCAAGTAAAAAATTAACTGAGGAAATGAAGCTAAAAAAAAAACCTCTAACTTTATGTCAAACAAGATGAGTAAGGTTGTAAAGCGACTGTGATTTAATGGAAGTCTGTCAACTGGATCTTAACATCAAAGATGAAAGTAAGAAGACTAAAGGAGCTTAAACGTCATATCAGAATGGATGATGTTCTGATTATGACTGGATTACAGCAGGTGAATAAGACGGACAGGATGCACCAACAGGTGAGCTGCAGACACTGCTACACAAAGTCATCAGTAATGGAGCAAACTAATAAATCCTTTAAATAACAATACATTAATATGTGTATGATGTGGAAATTTATTTAATCTCACTAATAACTTAAAAATTCATGATTTTGTTATTTAGTTAGAAGATGTTTCTGCTTTAAAACATGTAGATTATGAATAAAGATGATCAATTTTCTCTAAAATGTGTTTGTATCAGTTATGTCTCGACTTCAACAGCTGGTTAAACAGTCTGCTTTGTTTTGTGCTGTGACTTTAAAGCAGACTTTCTAGATACATTGAAGAAAATCCTAAAGAACCTTTTACTCTTACGGACGTTGAATCTTCAGTTCTAATTTATTTCTACATTTTCCCAAATCATCAGGAGGGAAACACAGTCCTCTGACATTGTTGGGGTTCACATATGTTGACCACAACCGGTGTGGTTGCACCTCCAATAATATGATTGCTATGGTTGTTATGGTTAAGTACAATCATAAAGTAAAAGTGAGTATGTTGATCAGTTAAAAGCACACAAGAGGGCTTAGAAAGATCAAATTAATAGGATTATGGTGAGGAAAAACACCACAAGTTAGATATCTTACATTACCGCTTCCCTTTTGTCACATCCTGTATAAACACACACACACACACACACACACACACCAGAATTCACACTTTGGAAATCTGAGAGTGCTAGATCTTTCTTCCTCTGTACCCAGAGTTCCTGGCCCCAGGGAGCGGTGGAGAGTCTCTTCACCCGTCTCACACGTCCAACCTAAACACACAGCAACTCACTCACACAATCACACACACACACTGGCAGCAGACCACATCAGAGGGGGTCCATTCCTCCCCAAGTCCACAGGTCTCTGAATAAACATATTCTGGATTAAATGTTTCCCGTATTTGTTATTCTTCGCTCAGAGACTCCAGGTGGAGTTGGTACCAAACCAAAAATCATATGTACATTTCTTTGAACGACAGAACGGGCCAAGGGGAATGATCTGAACGGGGAACAAGAATTCCCTTTCGGAGCGAGAACTTGTAACAACATTTGTGCAGATTTTGCGATTGGCCCAGATTCTTCTGTGCACATCTAACAAAGGCTGCGCTGTGTTACTGAGAAGTGGTCTTCTCCCTAGAAACTCGCTCCACTCCACCACTCAGCATTCTGTCCAAAACCAGGAACTGTGTGTGTGTGTGTGTGTGTGTGTGTGTGTGTGTGTGTGTGTGTGTGTGTGTGTGTGTGTGTGTGTGTGTGTGTGTGTGTGTTACCTCCGTGGAGGTCCACCACTGACGCTGAATCAGATCCAAATGGTTGGGAAGCGTTGATCCTCCCTGGGCTGCAGCAGTGTATTAGAGTACTTCCCTCTCATGTGCTATCAGTTTGAATAGAGATAGAAGGTGACAGCTGAGCAGCAGCTTGGGAGGCCCAAATTAAAGACGTAGAGGCCTGACGGTGATGATGTCGGTGTGTTCCTCACTTATGCAATTATAGTCAAATTACTGCCAGAGTTTCTGACTCTATCTGGGCCTGGACTGTAGCCTGGAGCGGAGCGGGCTGTGAGGTGATGATGTGCGCTGAGAGATCACAGACTGCCCACCTATAGAACCCCGTCGGCAATGGAAATGATATCTACGGACGGACGGACGTTAAAGGAGCACTGAAGGCATTCGAGCCCCATCACTATCCAGTTGGTGATTCTGTCACTTTAAGTCCATTTTCACACGCTGCAGTTTTCAAAGTTAAAAAGAAAAAACTTGTTTTTCTGATGAATAGCTACAACCTTTGGTATTGATACTGGTGATCTGATATTGATACTGATATTGGTACTGCCTTGGAAAACAATAGAATTTCGGTCAAACAGATGAGAAACCCCAGCTCTTCAACTCAGACAGATTTAACTATTATTTGAAGCTTAATCTGGTCACAGAAAGTTGGACTTTGCACGACTGACTTTTTTTTTTCACACTATCTTTAGATCTGACCAATTTTTAAAAACTCTTCTCATTCCCACACTCTTTTTACTTCATATACAAATTATACATCAAGACATTTTTGTCTTCTCTCATCCACTGTGTCTCTGTAGGACTGATGGTTTTCTCTAAAGTCCCTTCAGAGTACGAAGTCAGACATCAGCTCAGAACGTTCTCTTTAAACTAAAAGTAAAGGGTCTTTTTAACTTGTCATATATCCTCCCAAAGTTCACACATGTGACCAGTAGAGCCTTCTGTCACTTAGGAAGATTTTCAATACAATCGATCATTTTCAGTCTACATTCCTGTCTACCTCTTAATAAGTTTGCTGTCAGGTAACAGGTGTGTGGTTGCCATGGGGACCCTAATGAGCCACTGGCAGCAGCTTTAACATTTTGTTTGATGTTGGATCTCTTTAAACTTCTCGTACATCCAAAAGTCGACGTTTTGTTCTTAGATTTTGAGAAGGTTGATGTAGGATATTCAGGCCTTTAGCTGTATTTTATGATAAGTCTTGTTTTCTTCCTCTATTCGTCATATTTTGATGAACCCTCTTCAATCTGTTTAAATATTCACAGTCATCACATGGAGACTATTATACACAATCTGATGCTCTTGAACAATCTCTACCTCAGCTCCCCCCTGCATACTAATTCAACCAGGAGCAACAGAGGAGCCACACAACTGTTTGAAAGCCTTTGCGGAGCATTTGTTTCTTCCTAACGTGTTTATTTTTGTAAACTGCGCAGCACCAACGTTTGTGCGGCGGTGGGACGTGTGTTGTGGACAGAGCATTCCCCACCGCGCGCCGTTTGATGTCTCTCTTCCTCTCGCCTGGACCCAGGAGATGATGCTCATGCATAACCGTTCTGTGTGCGTGTGTGTGTGTGTGTGTGGAGGTTGATGGTGAAAGTGCACAGAAGCTCGATTCTAAATTAGAGGCAAACAAAACACAAGTTATTTGCAGCAAAGAAGAAGCAGAATGAAGCGAACAAAGGCAGCATTTGTATCGTTTATTGAGGAGATATAAGAAGCAGCAGAGCTCTGTGAGTCCTTTAGCTCTCTGCTGTGCTGCACACCTCACCTTTAAACACAGTTTGTGTTGGATTCAGCCTGGTGCTCTAATCCATCATCCTTATACATTAACAGATGTGATTGGAGGGAAGAAAACAACGCTCAGTATTCTGGTGAGGACTCTAACTGTAGAGGGGGCAAAGGGGTCATGAGGTGTGTGTGTGTGTGTGTGTGTGTGTGTGTGTGTGTGTGTGTGTGTGTGTGTGTGTGTGTGTGTGTGTGTGTGTGTGTGTGTGTGTGTGTGTGTGTGTGTGTGTGTGTGTGTGTGTGTGTGTGTGTGTGTGTGTGTGTGTGTGTGTGAGAGAGAGAGAGATGGCAGCATCACCAGTCCTCCAGGGCTCAGCAGGCTAATTAATAATGAATCCCAGAGAGTCTGTGTTTGAAATGCAGATGTGCAACTGCCGGCTCCGCCTGCTCCTTCAGAGGGACCTGTGTGTGTGCGTGTGTGTGTGTGTGTGTGTGCGTGCACGTGTGGCTGGTTGCTCACGAGTAGCAGGGAACTTGTTCTATCGCCACATGAAATTTGTTTGCTCCGTTTACTAGGAATAAATTTCTGTATTTAATATTCGTGTGCAATTTTGAAAATCAAAATCAAAAATATGAATCAATCTGGGAATTTCCTAGAAAAAGCTCCAGCCTCCTTCCTGCTCTGGAGTTTTTCCCTTTTCTTACTGGAGGCCCAAAACCACGACCTCCTCTCTGCTCTCAGCACAGACGAGGAGAAGAAGTTGGAGAGGTGCTGAAGAGCATCAATTACACTTCTGTGAACTTTCTATTCCTCTTCACTCCGCGTTCATGTGTCCATGTGAGTGTGTGTGACCGTGTGAGTGTGTGTGACCGTGTGAGTGTGTGTGACCGTGTGAGTGTGTGTGACAGTGTGAGTGTGTGTGACCATGTGAGTGTGAATGTGTTTGTGAGTGTGAGTGAACAGTTTGAAGTTTAACAGATGGTAATGTTATGTAGATTTTTCTTCTTTTTCAACCAGCCGTGGCTCCTTCACTGACCCAGCAACAATACACAAGCCTCTTCTGCAAACAGCACCTGTAACACACACACACACACACACACACACACACACACACACACACACACACACACACACACACACGATGAATACTCTTATGAACAAACATTGCTTTTGTTTAAATGCAAATTAGAACAATTTCAGTTTTGATTCTGTGTTTTAAATCTTATGAAACATAAAAGTTAGAGATCATCCAGCAGTTTGTTCTTCAGAGATAAAACCTGAAAGCTTCTGATTCTGTTGTTTTGACTGAACTATTAAAACTTGTCATTTAAACACTGATAATCTGATGGTAAATATGTAGCTCAAACTTCAGCTTTCCCAGCACTCATCTCAGGATTGTCTGACTCATTTTCAATTGAAAAAGCTGCAGAATTCAAAATAGATGTAAAATGTAATGGACTCAAAAATGCAACTTGGTAAAAAAAAAAGATTTATCTTTGATCTCTGATCAGCAGCTATAACCCACCATCCTGCCAGCACACAAAGAACTGAACACATAAAAAACACCATTTGTGTTTTTCAGTTTAAGGAATACAGTTCTGATTTATTTATTTTATTGTGTTTATTCTAAATGGGACATTTAGAAGATTTTTTTTTTGTGATACATTTTTAAAAGTCTCAGTGCTGATAAGGGTTATCCGGTTTTTGTTGGGTGTAGATTTTCAAAATAAAACAAGTTTTAATAGTCAAAAATAATAATTCTGAAAACATTATGTCCCTTATTTATTTTATTTTATTTTATTTCTTTTTTTTTTTACATCCCAGAAGAAGTGTTTAGGAAATAATAAAAATAACAATCTAAATATTAGGATTTGATCATCAGAAGTGTTTATTTATTCTCTGTTTTTGGAAAACTGAATTCTTTTCTCCTCGTTTGTATTGTTATGCGTTAAATCACTGCCAAAAACACACACGCACACACACACACACACGCACACACACTCCTCCTGAACCTGCAGACACCAAACGGCCTCATGCATTATGGATGCACGTCTCCACCGACGGGACGAGCTTTAGCTGCTGAACGCTCACTCATCGGTGTGTCCAGTTGGATGAATTCAACCTGTGCTGCTGCGCGCGCACGCACACACACACACACACACACACACACACACACACACATATCTAAAGGAGATTGGTTTATTTTTAGGTTTTTCCCACCTTTTCTTCAGCAGCAGCGCTTTAAAAGACGCTTCAGTCTGAAATGAATCATGAAAACAAACCAGCTGTCACCGAAGGGATTCGGTTCGTCTCGTGCGGACGCGAGTTATCTGTCCTTTATTAGCGACGTCACGGGTTAATGGGAATATCGATTCTTCTGTCTGGAGCTGGAGAACAACTTAGTCTGAGCTGAGCGGTGACAGGGCCGCATTTATCTCTATAACAGACATTCTTTAAGATACAATAAACCTGTTTTTAAAGAAATAAGAATTTTTTTTTATTCATAAAAAAGTATAATTCTGTCCCCATATATGAATAAAAACATGAGTCAGTGTTCCCTGTGGGCAGCAGGAGCTGCAGATCTTGGATCCACTGGGGAAAGTTTCCAAAAAGGTCACGACACCAAAAGTGACAGGTCCCGCCCCGAGGCCGAGGCGTCTGGAGCGCAGACTAAACCCTGATTCATCCGCTGCTCCAGACTGGAGCAGGAACACCAAAAAAACATCACAACAAATGAAAACATACGGATTCTCGGTTTTTAGGACAATTTAAGCTGTTTTATTGTGACAAATCCCAACCAGTGTCTGAGGAAAAAAGTCTAATTTATGAAGTATTATAAGAAATACAGAAACGAGTTTCTCTGTTAAATATGTAAGCTAAACAACGTTCAGTTTCTTTATTATCATGAATAAACCTGCAGACATTAAGTTAATTTCATTTAACAGCTTAATAATAATTAATAGTGCTGATATTTAATTATACTTTCCTCTGATTCGTTGTTAAAATTATTATTAAAGATTCCCTTTGTGTTTTAGGGCACCAGGAGATTTAAGCATCTTGTTTTTTATTACATTTATTCCCAAATGTGACAAATCTATTTATTTACCCTCACGTGCGCAAAGTCACTTTTATAGGATTGACTCAGAGCCGCTAAAACAAACAAACAACAACAAAATCAAATAAATAAAAAGAAATAAAGAAATATGTGCTGAGTGCTGTGTGCAGAGAGCTAGGCGGTGTAAGTGTAGCAGGCTGCAGGGCGCGCTCTGAATGGGCTCTTTATTGGAGGCGCGGAGCGGGGATTTGCCTTTTATTCGCCTCGCTATGGAAACGAGCTCGACGGCACAAAAATGTTGATGCGAATAAAAGAGAATCGGCACAAGGAGCGTTTCTAGAGAAGCATCTGTTACACTTAGAAACTTAGACTATGAAGAGCCATACAACCCCCCTCTCCAAGTCCTCACCCACCGCTTTATGCGACACAAAAACAAAACAAAATACACTTTATCTCTGAAACAAGGCTAAATGAGTCGGTTTTCTTACATTTGTGTTGAGAAAATTTTAAAAATATAACCCGATTGGATTAGTTTAACGCGTTGATTTGAATCTGTTGTCCAAAAATCAAGCGGCTGGTGCGTGTCATTCACTGTGACGTGTATGAAATGTCTTATTGTGCCAAATCTTCACCCCCCAAAAAAACTAATTTGTTCATCCTATCGAGTCAAAGCAGTTCACTAAACTAGGCCACTGGAGCAGCGCTGCCATTCATATCAAATATTCATCCATCAAAGCTACGCGGAGAATTTACGCGCTGGAATTAGAAGAAAACAAACAAATCCCTCCTGTTCGTTTACAGACCGAGCGTCCCATCCTCCCGCCTCCAGCGGCGCATCCCGCCGCCTCCAGCCCGCCGGTCAGCTCACCTGCTCCGGCTGCTCCCTCCCGTCTCCTCGGCGCAGCTCCAGGCGCTCTGCCCGGCCGCTCTCTAATGACTTTCTGGTGGCTGCTACCCTTCTTTTTATTTCTTCTAAATGTATGAAAATGTATGCAAATTTAAATCAAGCTTAACCTGGGAGCTCGAGCAATATGTTTAATGGAATTTCAAACCAATAAGGGGACGGTGACGCAGCCTTCTAATAAGATCACGCGGCTCTAATCACTCTAAGGGACTTGGAGTTTGCCAAAGTTTAAATGTGTAACTCTGTGGTAAAGAGTTCAAAGTATGTTGCTAACATTTTATTTCGGACTCTAAATTGTGGCTGTAGACTCCTCGTGCGTTTTTGTTTGTCCAAAAATGGTTAAGGATAATAAATGAGCCGCGTGCGTAAAAGAGTTTGCGTAAAAGCGCAAATTGTGTCTTTCCGCAATCACCTGAGGAAATGTTCTCTTAAGTTAATAATTAGTAGTGAGAACTGCTCTTAGTTTGATTGGATCCCTCTAATTTAAGTGCTGGCACGTTTAAGGAATTCCATCGCGCTTTAATCTCTTTCTCCGCGCGCGCTCAAGGGTGACAGGAGCAGCAATAAACCCGCGCGTAAATCAGCTGGAAACTTTAATTAATAAACAGGAACCGCGCTCCACGCGCACTCCATCCTGCAGCCCAGGCCCAGTAGACAGCACACTTCCGGTTCGACTGCCTGTAACCCGTTCGTGCTCGCAGCTCTGCGCGTCCAGAGGCGGAAGCTTCGAGGTTTCTGCGCCGTCATTGGTTGGAGATGACGCAGCAGTCGGGCTGTGAGTGGTGCAGGGAGCTGTCACTCAGAGCCGGGCTGCGTTTGAGGCTCCTGGGAGAGAGAGGGAGATGTCAGAGGCTGAGCTGCTACCTCCCTTCAGTAGCATCAGTGGGGTCCAGCAGCCAGCATGGCCACAGCTGCCTCCAGCCCCTACACCCTGCTCGGAACCAGCTCCATGATCCACGCGGACAGCCAGGCCATGCAGCCTGCTAGCCCCTACAGAGGCCACCAGAAGCTCCTGCAGAGCGACTACCTGCAGAGCGTCCAAAGCAACGGGCACCCCCTCGGGCACCAGTGGGCGAGCAGCCTGTCGGAGGGCAGCCCCTGGTCCACCTCCATGGAGCAGCAGGACGTCAAGCCGGGCAGAGAGGACCTGCAGCTCGGCATCATCCATCACCGCTCCCCGCACGTCGCGCATCACTCCCCGCACCACAACAACCACCCGGGAGCCTGGGGCACCCAGGTGTCCCACACCTCCTCCATCAGCAGCGGGCAGCAGATCAACATCTACTCTCAGACGGGCTTCACTGTCAACGGCATGCTGGACCACGGCGGCCTCACGCCCCCACCCAACCCGCAGGGCCAAGGCATGCACCCGGGCCTCAGGGACACGCTCAGCCCCGAGCACGGCGACCTCGGCGGCCACCACTGCCACGACCACTCTGACGAGGAAACGCCGACGTCGGACGAGCTGGAGCTGTTCGCCAAGCAGTTCAAACAGAGGAGGATCAAGCTGGGCTTCACGCAGGCGGACGTGGGTCTGGCTCTGGGCACGCTGTACGGGAACGTCTTCTCCCAGACCACCATCTGCAGGTTCGAGGCGCTGCAGCTCAGCTTTAAGAACATGTGCAAACTGAAGCCGCTGCTGAACAAGTGGCTGGAGGAGGCGGACTCCTCCACCGGCAGCTCCAGCAGCATAGACAAGATAGCAGCTCAGGGGAGGAAGAGGAAGAAAAGGACGTCCATCGAGGTCAGCGTGAAGGGGGTCCTGGAGACGCACTTCCTCAAGTGTCCCAAACCCTCCGCGCAGGAGATCACCTCTCTGGCGGACTCGCTGCAGCTGGAGAAGGAGGTGGTGCGCGTGTGGTTCTGCAACCGGAGGCAGAAGGAGAAGCGCATGACGCCGCCGGGGGAGCCGCCGCCGCCGCCTCACGAGGGACCGTATTCTCACAGCGGGAGCGCGGGGGACGCGTCCTCCTGCCACGACCTCTGACCGGAGCCTCGGCGGGGAGGGAGGACTGTCCTGTCCCGGTGCGGACGCGCTCCTCCAGGCGCCTCCAGGACTCAGATACCTGCAGCCTTCGTGTGTTTTCTGACTGTCATGAGGGCATTCTTCCGTTCCACATCCCCGTCGGAGCTCACTCGGTTTGTGTTTAATCTCCATCACGGATATAAAAACAAAATGTGCCTAAAACGACCCGCCAGCGCCTTTGGTTTGTTCCCATCAGCTCTAGCTGCTGTCCGCTTCTGTCTCCGTTCATTCCGATGATCTCAAATCATTACCGCTTTATTTCCTCTCTGATTGATTGATTTCCGCACCAGGAGCCGATTTAAACTCACAGATATGTTCTTACATATGCAAACATTTTTCTAGGTGGGTTTTCTAATGTTTTTATCCTCCACCTCCTCCCTCATGGCGGCCTGTAAACACTGACTTTTATTTATGAACTTTGTTTTGATTCGACCACAGAAACTGTGCGGACTCTGACGCAGAGACAACCTAAACAACACGAGCTGAAGACGCTGAACACCTGCCTATAATTTTAACTCAATATCCAAAATTTTATAATCACAAATACTCCTGTTATTTGGTTTCTTTCGTAAGTATTTTTCTCCGATATTGTACAGTTTTATATACATATATATATATTATCCTTTTGGAAGTCATTAATTTAAACAGATTATGTTAGTTATATTCATGCACTTAATTAGCAATGTTTGAAATAAAGCAAACAAAGAAGGAAAACAGCATATTTTCAGTAAGACTGAACTGTTTTTGGGTTTTACTCCAAATTTCGATGACAGCTGAGTAATTATTTATTTTCAGTATAAAAGCTTGTATTATGTTTTGAAATAAACAATGTATGTTGTAATAAACAATTTCTTGATACAATTTGCTGCCTAAAAGATAATTTAATTCACCAATATTATTATTATTATTATTATTATTATTATTATTATTATTATTATTATTATTATTATTATTATTATTATTATTACTGAGGAAATAAGTCAAATTAATGTTTAAAAATAAGTTCTCCTTTTAAAGCTTCACTTAGTTCAAAGGTTTCATGGTGAAACAATGAACTCTTTTAAATTGTAGCCATAAGTTTTATTACTTTCATTTTTTGCACATAAATAACAAATTCAAACATAAATCTATATTTAACAGATTTTCATAAAAACATCCTCTGTCCCTGTGGAGTTGTTCTGTCAGGATTTTGTTTTATTTTTAATAATTTTTTATGTTTTTGTTGTTGTTTTTCATGGTTTTTAATACTTTTTTATTTGGCCTATAGTCTTTTTATTTTTTCTTAAATTTTCTAGGGGTTTTTGTGATTAGTTTGTTGTTTTATGAGCTATTTCATTATTATTTTATTCACTTTCCTTGTTTTATTTATTCTAGTTGGGTTTGTTTAGATTTTCAAATTGTTTTGTTGTGATTTGCTTTTATGTTTATTTTTTATTCTTTACCCTTTTGATTTAGTAAATTTTTTATTTAGTTTTTAAAATTTTCTCCCCTTTTTATTTTTAATTTGTTTTATGATTGTTTTAATACCATTTAAGGGAATGCTCTTAGTTTTTCTGCTTGTTTTTAATCTTTTGGGTTAGTTTCTGTCCCTTCTTGGTTTATTTTGCTCTCTTCTTTTTATTTATTTTGCTTTTTAACACCATTCTTCCTTTTCAGCTTGTATTTTCTCTTATGCACGAGTTATTCTTGAATCTTTGAATGTTTGTTTTGTTTTTTGTGATCACAGCTGAACCGAGATGCTTTCAGCTCCAGTGAAATGTTATTGTCCGGGCCCTCTGCCCTCCTCAATCAGACATGCGTGATTTATCACCTGGGCCGCTGGGCCTGACAACAAAAACACAATGACACACACACTCAGACTCAGACTCACACACACTCAGACTCACACACACACACAATCAGAAGCAGATGAATCTCATTTCAAAGACTACACAGCTGTGTATAATTGGCCATGCAAGGGCGAAAGAGACAAAATGTACATAAATATAAATAAATAAAAACGCTGCCTAAAAATAATTTAGGGGACGGTGTGGAAGGAGGTCGAGTCAGTGGATGCAGCTCAGTTTAAATCATTCAAAAATAGATCCGTGCAGAGGAGGGTGAAGGATTGAGAGAGGAGGAGGAGGAGGAGAGGCGGAAGGGTGCTATAGGCCTTGCCTTGAAATGGAGAGCCTGACTGGAATACTAATGTGTCTGAATTTATGCATCTCCTCAGTCTGCAGCCCTGAGAGAGAGAGAGAGGGAGGGAGAGGGAGAGGGGGGAGACAGAGGGAAGGGTGTGAGGGTGGAGGTGAAAGAGGGCGGTTATGTAGAAGAAGGGAAAAGTAAAAGCATGGCTGATTGATTCCATCCATCTGCTTAAGTCTGAAATAATCCCTGATTTCTGAGTGGAAGAAACAAAAAGAAAACGACCCAGGAAGAGAAATGGGTCTGGAGCAGAACTCTTCCTCCTCTGAAGCTCCAGATCAGGATGTAAACAGTAACTGGTTCATCATAAATAAGTCAGCAGAGGAAAAAAATGATTGACTTGAGAAAAAAGTGAGAAACAGGCGAGAGAAGAAAGAGGGATGAAACGATCAACTTTAGCTAATTATTTATCCAAAACGCTGCAGAGAGTCGAGCCTCTGAGTTCAGCTGCAGCGACTTTTACCTGATCAGATCAAACCTGCTGCAGGAGCTTTGGCTGAGAATGAAAACAACAACTCATGGTCACCAAACGGATCAAAATGCAAAGCTTTTAATGATGTAATTTCCACCTAAAAATGTCTTCGACTGGATTAGAAAAAAAACGTTCATCTTACTCAAAGAGTTGCAATAAAGCTGAGGTCAGAGAAAGGACACCCAGCATCACTCTTCTATTTAATTAGACAGGAGCAACGCACAGAGCTGCAAAAACAGCAAAGCAACATCACAAAGAAAGTCTGGGAAGCAAGAGGTCGACTTTTAAATTCCGTCTCTTCTTTTCCCTAAAATCTCCCACTCTGTGACTGGTGTGTTTGTTTGTACCAGGCTGGTGAAGTGTTTCATGTCATAAACCTGGAGGTCTGCTCCTGCTGTGGGTCCTGCTTTACTCAGTAAATATTCTTGCTGTTTGAATTATTTCAAATAGTCAAAAAAGAGTCAAAAATGAACGAGTAAAATACAAAACATGTCTTAATATGAAGCACTTTGCTCATTTATGCATCTTTATTAAGAAAATTCTGAAACAAAACATGAAATAATCAAACAAATTCAATTTTAAAGGGAAATAAAACATTATTTTTAAAAGATTTTAAGGTTTGCTTATAGCTCAGATTCTAAAGTCTGCAACAATTTAAGTCCTACATGCACGTATTTGAAAAAAAATCTAAAAACTGAAGGTTATTTCAAGGCCTTTAATATTTTTTAAAAATTAATTTTGCCTGCTAAACTCCCTAACTGAGATCCCCTTGTGTTGAGAAATGATGGGGTTAGTTGTTCTGGTGAAATCTCCTGCAAAATCACAAGATGTTGCTTAAACTGTCAACAGCATGCGTCGGAGTCCAGTCTCAGCTACCAGCCAGACAATATCTATCAATCTGAATGAGTTTTAGGGTTTTTATGCTGGCTAGTTATCTGCTATGGCCACTGACTCAAAACATAAATCAGCTAGATGCACATCCAGAGAGTATTTATAGTTTCACTCAATTCTGTGAGATAAACAGACAGATAAAAACTTTATGATTGAGAAAAACTTATTTTCATCATTCAGTTGGATTAAAAACATGCTTGAATTAGAAAGATCTATTAAAAATTAATTCTAACATTTCCATTCTGGCAAAAATATTTCACGCTTGACGGAACAGGTGAAGTTTGAAGCACATTTTCAAACTTTTTGACTTCTGAAAAGTCTTCATAGGAACAGGACCTGACCTGGATGACCTGAGGAGGTGGATGTGAACGGAGAGATGGGAGGAAAACAAAGCGGCGTGCCAGCGGAGGAGAGAGGATTAACCATGTAACCTAAAATCAATTTCCCATCCCGAGTCCAGGCACTGCCTCAGGTTGGAGGTGTGAGACATCCTGCAGGTAATAAATCCCAATCTGGAAACAGGAATCATCTGACAGGGAATAAGAAGTGCTGCTGGTGTGAATTTGGTTTGTAGGTGTGAGTTTTCTCACTTCCTCTGATGTATCCATCTCTCCTTACACTGATTCAGTCGCACAGAATAAATTGTAGAAGTCGTGTCAGCACAGCAGCTGCCTCTGTGATCCTGTTAGCCCTCTCTGTCGAGGCGGCGCCGTTCATGTCCCTGCAATCATTGTGCCAGTTAAAACTGTACCGCCGCCGTGCAGCGTGATTGCTCCATTAAGGAACACAAAGTGACAACTACGGTTTGTTATTTGGAGGCTGCATGTTCTGCTGTGGTGTTAGGTGGACGCACACGGCTGCACGCCTTCAATTAAAAGGTCATATTTCTAACTGGCATGTTTATAGTGAAGATCTGTCTCCACAATGCCAGCACACACACCTAGGGATGTGTGTGTGTGTGTGTGTGTGTGTGTGTGTGTGTGTGTGTGTGTGTGTGTGTGTGTGTGTGTGTGTGTGTGTGTGTGTGTGTGTGTGTGTGTGTGTGTGTGTGTGTGTGTGTGTGTAGACAGGCCTGTTTACGGCTCAGAGTGAGTAAATCACTGTGTCTGATATCTTCATTTGAGGCTGATCACTGCTCGTCCTGCTTGTTCCACATTAACTCATTATCACACACGCTCACTCCATTAATTCTCTTGCTTTTATTAACAGGAAGACTGCATACACACACAGACACACACACACAGACAGACACACACACAGTGAGAGTGGACTGATGACAAGCACTGCCTCTACCTCATCTGACAGCTAATGGCTTCATTAGGAGCAGCGTGTTAATTGGCTGACTTTGGGGAGATGCTCGTTAATGAGGATAAATAGATTCACACCTGAGCGGGGCGATGCCCAGAAACAGAGGGATTGTGGGAACTCTGAAGCAAACGTGGCCTGCAAATATGACCGTCAAGGAGTGGAAGTGGATGGAAACAAGGCCCCGGACTGGCTTCCTTTCTTCCCTCCCTCCTCGCATGTTAAACACACGGCGGTGTTTTTCCTTGCCAGGCAGACTTATTAGCTGAGTGGTTGATTAGCACCAGGAGGCCAAAACAAAGAGCAGTATGTCAAAGCAATTAGCCCCACTGTTTACCTCTCAGCTCCTGGGCTGACTGCAAAATGCATCTGATGCAGGGGAGGAAGAGGAGCACGTGGTGTCAGCGCAGACAGAAAAAAGAAGGGACAACAGCTGCGCTTACAGGCCAGTGTGTGTGTGTGTGTGTGTGTGTGTGTGTGTGTGTGTGTGTGTGTGTGTGTGTGTGTGTGTGTGTGTGTGTGTGTGATGGGAGCAGTCCTTCAATCCATCTGCTTTCCTGCCCGCCTAGATCTGCGTCCTCTGCTGTCTGGTCATGACAGCTCTGACAAACACACTGTTGGTGAGAGAGGGGCTCATATTCTCATGGGAGCACGTGGGGGGGGGGGGGGGGGGGGGGGGGGGGGGGGGGGGGGGGGGGCACTGGGCAGACAAAATGGAAGCAGGCAGACTGATCATTTACATCCAAACCAGGCTCCTTGGATGCCGACTATGCAATGGACATTAGCACCGCCTAGTGGTGGTTAAACAAACTGCAGCTCCTCTACAGTCAGAAACACATGGACAATATTAATCAACAGTTCAACTAAGTGGAGAATTAAAACAAACCATGAAACCTAATAACACCTAATCAGTTTTTATCAATGAACACTTACCGGCCACTTTATTAGTTACACCTGTTCAATTGCTTGTAAACACAAAGCCTTCAGGCATCTTGCTGCGCTGAAGACAACTTGCTGAAGTTCAAACTGAGCATCTGATTGAAGAAATTGGGATTTAAGAGATTTTGGCTGTTGGTGCCACATGGACTGGTCTTACTCAGTGTCTCTATTTCAGCTGCATCATTCAGATGGTCAGAATTTGGTGTCAACATAATGAAAGCTGAATCCATCCTGCCTTGTATCAATGGTTCAGGCTGCTGCTGGTGTGATGTGTGGGAGGAGATGTTTTGTCTCACATTGGGTCTGGTTTAACCTCCACAGCCTGCCTGAGTATTGTTGCTGACCATGTCCATCTGTTTATGACCACAGTGGACCACCTTCTGATGCTACTTTCAGCAGGATGATGCTCCACACCACTAAGTTCAAATCATCTCTAACTGGTTTCTAGAACATGACAGTGAGTTCACTGGACTCCAGTGACCTCCACAGTCAATATGTCTAGATTTTATTCATCTTGATTTTTCCAAACACAGTAGCAACAGGTTCACCAAGGCAGAAGTTCCCAGACCTTTAAGTTTCTCACCCACATGGAGACTTGTGAGTCCGGCTGGTTGGAATACACTAATAAACATCCTGACATATACATGTTATGTCATTCATCACTACTGTCTTAACGTGTCATAACCACAGAAAAACTTGCCATTAATTTGCATTTAATTACATTTCTAGAGATCATCTCAGGAACCAGCATTTGGTGTTTCACAAACCACTTCACTATCAAATCAAAAATACTTTTCTAACCCCAGAGGGAAATTAGATTAAAAAGTACTAGATAGTATTCAGCCAGACTGATTCAGTGAGGAGAACATCTGACAGAAGTAAAAACAACTTTATCATTCACTGCAGATGTTTATGGCAGCCATGTTGGATTTTGAGGTTGTGAGACTCCAGACATTCTGACAGAATTTCTGATTTTTGTGTCAATTTTTCATCTCAAAACCAAAACGTTTTAGGCTTGTGAGTATAGTAGAAACACTAGTGGGAGATTTAGGTTCATCAGACAGTCCTCTTAAGACTTCATGTGAAGCAAAGCTTCACGGAGTTTCACTTTTCATCTGAGCTTTCAATGACCTCAAACTAAAGCTCACTGGGTTCTGCAGCAGGACGATGATCTAAAACAAACCAGCAGGTCCACCTCTGAATGGCTTCAGAAAAAGTAAATGAAGACTTTGTGTCCTAGTCCAGATCCTGGCTGGACCTGAATCTGATTGAGTTGCTGTGCTAGGACCTTAAAGGTCAACTATTCAGTTTTGGCTTGTTTTTAGCACCCCCTAGGGGCCGTTTTACATCAGTCACACAAACTTATGCAACTTCTTAGAACACCTAGCTAAAGGGCTAACGCTAGAGCTCAATGCTTCCTCAAGGAACTGTACCTGGTACATTTTATCCAGTCCTGTTATGAAAACCCAGAAATGAATCAGAACTGGACGAGTTTCCATCTGCTATTAAAGCAGCCTGCAGTGACACACCCAACCACAGCAAATGCATGTCAATAATGATCTTTAATGTCAATATATACAGAACTTGAAAGAAAAAAATAGAATTTTTAAAATCAAATGAAATAAATACAATATCATACAATTTCCACAATGTCTTTTTGAAGAGAAATCAATGGAAATATTCTCTTTAATTCAGTCTCTCTGGTTCGATAGGGTACGTCCCATCCCCCCCAGAGAAATCCAAACACCCCCACCACATGCTCTTCATCTTTATCATCATCATCATTTTATTCATATAGATAGATGTATATATATATTTATTTATTCATTTAAACAAGACTTTTTGCTATTGTTACCACATGGTTTTACCTTCAGATTCTTGGCATTTCATATATCCAGCAGCAGCTTATGCATCCATTTTTGATACATTTTCAGCATCATCACAAACTAACAACCAAATGGAGTTTTAAGGGACATGAAACACAGGTTTTTGTCCAAACATGCATTTATGTTCCCAAAAGTGCTGGTAAATGATTTTGATCCTGAGGTACTTTTTTTTTTTTTAATCTGCCAAAAGCAGATTTACATTTTTTTTTGAGTCCCAGAAAGAATAAAACAACCTCACAATGTACCTCGGTCAATATCATCTGTCCACCACCCTCAACATAAATCGTCACTTCATTCTGAAGGAAAGAGAGAGAGCAAAAGCAAAACACAGGAAGGAGAGAGAACTGAGGAGGAGGATGGCAGAGTGATGATGAAGAGCAGTGGGGGAGGGGGGTGGGGGCACAGTTTAACCAAGCAGCTTTGAATCAGCCAATCACAGTGAAGGAGAACATCAGCTGGTGTGTTTCTTCCCCAACAGGAGGAAGAAGAGAATGAAAGGCGATGAGGGTTAAGTGCATATGAAAGTTGTGGGAATAAATACAAGTCTGTCTCCCAGCAGTAACAGATATGTGAGTTTTCACCTTCTCTCCAGTCAGCTTCATCTAAAAGAAATCTGTGTTTGTCTGTGTGAGTGTGGATGCTCCATGTGTCAAATAAATATTCTAAAAAAATAAAAAAGGGGAGACATGACGTTTGGACTGGCCAAGACTTGGATCTGAGTGAGTGCATGCTCCTTTGTGTTTGAGTGGGCGGGACTGAGGTCAAAGGTGAAGGGCGAGCAACGCGTCTACATGTCTGTCGAGGTGAGTTTCTTCATGCTGCGTCTCTGGGCTAAACTGGATGCTGCCACGGGCTCCAACACCGGCTGACTCGTCTTCTGACTCAGAGCTGAATAGGTTGCAGCCATCGCTCCCTGAAAGGAAAAAGAATCCATGATTTAACCAGACTGGTTTCTGAGGGTCATGTTGGCTTATCAAGCTCAGAGCGGATTGTAGTCCAGACTAGAACTGAATCAGTTATTTTACACAATGGAAACATCCACGTCCATCAAAACAGAGAGGAAGCAAGCTAGCATTAGCCTCAACTCTTTCACATGAAAACACATCAGCAGAAGAGACGCAGGAATGTAAGCATCCGTTTGTGTTGAACAAGTTGCGTTGCTATAATAAAAATTTACGCAAACCCTGTTTTAGTAATGCTTCTCCACATGATAATTAGCCAGTTAACTCTGTGTTGCAGCTGAAAGCTAAACAGTGGACCTGCCGGTTGAAAATATGAAAGTTATTGTTAGCAAAACAACAAAGAGACTGCAGCTTCCTGAACAGCTTGATCAACATAAGTGAATCAAATAGAGTACAATTATAATATAATACAAAAGTTTGACACCTTAAAAAGGAACAATATGCAGATTTGGCTTGTTTTTAGCACCCCCTAGTGTCCAATTTAAATCACTGTGGTAAAAACGTGGCATTGTCTTTGCTCAGAAACACCTAAATCTAACTGTTGAATCTAACTACTGGAGCAGTTCATCACTCATTCACAGAAATCAGCTGTGTTCAAGCAGAGAGATTAAAAATGTAGGAATCATGAGCTAAAAAACACTCTGGTGCTAGCATAACAGCTAGCCACATTGGGTTAGCCTAACCCTCATGAGATACGTGACTTTGTGAGACTTCAGGGCACCGGACCAGAGACTCAGAAGTTGCAAACGCTGTATCTTGGACACAAGCAGCAGATGGGGCTGAGTGAGTTTTCATTAACCCTGTAAAGGGTCAGATTAGCACAGACTGGCTCAAGAAAAAGATTTTAAAATATGAAAAAGTTACATAGTGTGCCTCTAATGTGTGTGTGATATGTCAGAAATGTCAGGTTCCTGAAAAGTCTGTTCATTTCTATGCACTCATTTTTTATTTATTTGTACAGGGACCATAAGCATGAATAAATACCAAACATTTTAACATTTTTACCTTTAGCTAATGTCTGTCCCTAGCTGGTCTTTGGTTCATAGAAGAATAAAAGCAATACAAATTTTAAAATACAACAACACAGATAAAAGCATAAAATCCATCAGGTCAGCACAATTAATTACCTAAAACTCATCATGAAGAATATTTGACCATCACTCATGATTACATAGCCGTTCCTTCAGCCTGAACGGATACCAGTTAGAGCTGTTTTACCTTGAAGTACATTAAGGTTTTACATATCACATATTCTCTCAATTGAAAACAATTTAGAATGAGGGGGAAAAAAACCCACAGATAACATTGTTCTCTGCCCTTTAACAAAAACACTGAAGACCTCCAACTGCAGAAGCCCTTTATCTGAATATGTGGTGAGATGAGGTCAAAGGATGGAAGCATCTGCTGTGCAGGAGCTGGGATTAGTAACAGATGAGCTCATAGGAGTATGAATCACTCAGCATCCCTTTTATTCAACAGGACACACACAGCAGGGGTCTGATAGGTAGAAAGGTCTAGAACCTCTTTTGTTGTGGAATAATGCTAATCTGCACCTAAGACAGCTAAATGAGGCGTCATAACAGATGAGCTGCTACTAACCAATAATTCATACTCAGCTTCGTGTGTTTGAGTCAGCAGAATACAACTTTTAAAGACTCACTTTGACGAGGTGTGGTGCATCGTGGCGTGTGAGCTGGAAGTGTGGTAGCGCGTCTTTGCACGTGATCCAGGAATGCTTCAGAACCTGCTCTGCCGTGTATCGCTGGTGAGGGTCTACATGGAGCATATGGGACAGCAGGTCCTGCAAGAGAAACCACAAAGACAGGATGATCCACCAACACGATGCACAAATAACGCTGTTCAGTCACAGAAATGAGTCTTTAAATCACTAAGTTTATCACCTTTGAGGAGTCTGACACTGTATCCCAGTTTCCACCTGTCAAAGAGAACTTTCCTGATCCGATCCGAAGGAGAATCTCCTCTGGCGTGTCGTTTGGTCCATTAGCAAACGGCGTGTAGCTGACAGGTGGACACACAGCAGAGGTCAGGAAAACACTATCACATGCATGCTAACAAGGTGTGTAACCACTGAATGTATTAAAATACACAACAAGTTTTAAAACAACTTTATACGATTCAACCCTCAGTCACGACAAAATGTGATTCAACACAAGATGATTCAGTGTGGTACAAAAATAATCCCATTAAATTCAGTATAAAAACCAACTCTCACTTATTTTAAAATTACAACAGACTTTAGAGGTGTTTTACAGAGGCAGGAACACACTTTGGTCCTGGCTGCACTCAGACCAGCAATTAACTCAGTGTAAAAATCATTCTGGTGGAGGATTTTATTATATAATAAAGGAAGCTGAAGGAGTGACACAGCAGCTCCAGTCTATGGTGTTACATTACAATAAGGATGTGTAACACGATCACAGGTATGTGTAAATATATTTGAAGTCAGTGTTATGAAGACAGATGATATAAATGATATTTTATCAGCCAAATAAAGCCGTCATTCACCTCGGATTCAGGTGCATCCTGCCTGAGTTTATTAATGCAACAGCTACTGAAAAGTCAGCATATAATTATGAAGCACTGCTGCATTTGAATAATGCTCAAAATGCAAAAACATGAGTGAATATTTGAATTCTGGCTCTATTTTGACTTTTAATCCTCTGGAAACAGCCCTGCTAGCAGACATTTAACCTAAATAATTAAAAGGGTTTAGTTTCATTCATCCAAAGACATTTAAAATAATAAATAATGAATGACATCATCTCAGTGTATTCACATCATGTGTTTGTAAATCAGTTATTATTCACATCCTGAAAATCAACAGCAAAATTAAAAAGGTCCCATATTATGCAAAATGGAAGAACAACATCTGCATTTAAAGTAAGGGTCAAGTTGACTAATGCATAGCTTTTACATGTCAGATGTAAAAGAAATGAATCTGAGTGCAGAATATGAGACTGTTAATGTAAAACACAGTACAAACAATTCTAGAAACCAACACCCCGTTCTCCGTCATGTTTAAAATAACAACACTAGTCTTGTTTATTAAGGGTGTAATGTTACAGTCATGCTACAGGAGGCCAAATGAAAAGGTATGTTGTATGGGAAGACAAAAGGGTCATAATTCATGTTTTGAAACACCCTCTAGAGACTAAAAGTTGTACTGAACCCGTTTTGAACCATAAACCCAAAACTGAGATATGAACTGACTCATGACTGATGTTTATGTTTGTTTGTTTGTTTAGTCAGTCACTTTTCAACAGTCTCACCCTGCCAACATGGTGTACAGCAGAACTCCGAGACTCCATATATCACAGGCTGCATCGTAGCCTTGCCTCATTAGTACCTTCAAGAAAACAGAAAAACTATTAGGAACACATTACAGATGTTTTATGGGATTTCCCTGTATCCATAAATCAAAACCCAGCATTTTAGATGATCTGGGACCTTTTCTTCCACAGTGTTTCAGTTACCATCTCACCTCTGGCGCCACAAAGTTGGCGGTGTAACATGGAGTTAACAGCAAGCCGTTTCCTCCTCGAAGCTGCTTAGCGAACCCAAAATCACAGATCCTGATGGAGTCAGGATTCCCAGAATCATCCATGTAGAGGATGTTGCTGGGCTTCAGGTCTCGATGTACCACCTGTGGAGGAGAAAATCTTAGAGATGATCTCAGACTTTACCCTCAGCTTAATGAAGTGGTCCCTCACCCCTTGGCAGTGGAGGTAGTCAACAGTCTTAGTGATGGTGAAGAGCACAGCACTGGCCTCTCTCTCAGAGAAAAACTTCTGCCTGAGGATTCGATCCAGCAGCTCTCCTCCCTTCATCAGCTCCGTTACCAGGTACACGTACCTGCCTTCATCGTACACCTACAGCATGTAGTCAGTCACACAAGACTCGTAAACGTACAAAATAAATAGACTGGCTGCTCATACATGACGTCCCTTTAGCTGTTTCACTTTTTTGTAGATGTTTAAAACAAACATTTGCTTAAATATAACTCTGCAAATACGTGAGTGGTTAATGGAAAGAACTGTCAGATGTTAACAGGCTGCTGCAGCAGGCTGACTGACAGGAAACATGACCTCAACAAGGGCTGTCAGCCGAAAACAATAGAAAGGAAACTAAACCCCCAAAAAGAAAAAAATAATTCAATGCAGAGCGTGGCAAAAGATGTTCCCTGTTTCAAATACAGAGCAAGTACAAACAGAAAAGACGAGGCAGAAAAAAGAAGATGAAAGGAAATGATCAACACTGATGACTTTAGTTTGATGAAGGTCTAATGAAACATTTAGGTGTTTGCCTTATTGATGGTATGAAGTTAAAGCCAGCCTCTCACTGGACTGTGACAGTAACCACACAGGACTGAACACATGACATTGTTTGGATCTCCTGCTTAAATGCTGTTTGGAATTTGTCTCCAACAGTCGTTGCCCAGTGAGGTACTGGTTTTAATGTCAGGGAAAACAACCAGAGGAGGTGGCAGTCAACACCTCTACAGTAATGGCTGAACATGAACAGTTTTCTCCTAGAGCAAAGTCAGTTTGGTGATGATGACGTCAGATTTAAGGAAGTGAAGCAAAGAGCGTTCAGACATCAACTCAGTGACACGGTCAGCAAAGACTCTGAATCTCAGCCTCAGTAAGTTTAATGATCCATGAAATGTCTCTGTCCTCCGTGTCTGATCTGTCAACACGTGTAATAAAGAAGGAATCTGCATGGTCTGGATCTAAATGAGTCCACACCTCATATTCAAAAGCCTTTTTCAAGATGAAAGAAAAACTGGAAAAAGTGGAATTCTCCCTCCAGGTTGGGAATGAGTCTCAGCTTCAAGTGGAGTTTATTTACAGGATAAAGTATATTAAGTAGTGGAGGAGGAGCAGACCTGTTGATTTACTGGTCTGTCGACATTTCTTCTGGAAAAGAGTTTCCTCCCTATGGTAGCTGGGCTTAAGAGATAAAATGAGGAGCACCATCATCCAACAAGAGCTCAGTGTAAAGCCACTGGTCCTCCTCAGGAAAATGAATCAGCTGAGGGGGGTCTAACACCTAAGTGAGATGCCTACTGCCACCTCCCTCTAGAGCAGTGGTACTCAAATACAAATCTTAAAGGGCCACAGAAACATCCATGAATGAGTCCACAGACCGGGGTGGCAGCGGTGGTGGCGGTGGGGGTTATGCTGCCACAACTGGAGGTCGCCGGTCCAATTCTGAAAGTTAAATATAAGGACAGCAGCGGCTACACCTCCTCATCGTGTAATGACGAACTGTGCAGGCGATACTGTGCTGACTCACGATGGCAACAAGGATTTAGTGATTATTACAGCTCAGCACTGTATATGGCTCATAGGCCACATCCAGACTGTGAGGCGCCCATCGAGCAGCCCTGCTCTAGAGGGTTCCCAAGATCCCAGGGCAGACCCACAACTTGATGAGGGATTCAGTATCTTCTCTGGACTGGGAATACCAGAGAGGATAGAGGAGAAGAGGCTGCTGGGTAACAGCATGTCTGGGTTTCCCCTCACTCAACCTTGGATGAGTGATGGATGAATGGAGGCAAGGAAATGCATATTAGAGAGAGCGACCTTTATCTGATCAATGGACAGGTGGATAAGTGCTAGTTTCATCATTTTAGGTTTTCTTTCCTCAAACTGCCAGTAAATACAATCACTTTAAACCTTTTGGTCTTAAAAACACAACTATCACTATTTTATAAACAGATTTGCGTCTTCATATTTTTTAAAAACAATAAATAACAAAACGGCTAAACGAACATCCACAAAGAGCAGTAGCTGTCTTTTGTTTATGACAGGATTAATATTTTTCTACAAGGTGTTGAAGAGCTCAGATAAAAGGTACTGACATCTTTCAGAGTGATGATGTTGGGGTGCTGTCCGTATCGCATCAGGATCTCAATCTCTTCAGACGGGTCCCTCTTACTTTTGTCTATAATCTGAGCAAAAATTAAAAACAGATAGATCAGTTATTATCTCCCTGTAAATTAAACTGAGCATCACTAAAGAATTTCTGTAACCTACACTGCCCTCTGCTGGCGTTCTATGACCACATTCAACATTAATATTACAGCAAATTAAAACAACAACATAAAATCAGCAGTTACCTTCACAGCATATTCCATGGCAGAAACTCGGTGTACACAGCGTTTACAGATAGAGTAAGATCCAACTCCTATGTCTTCCTGCAGCTCATACAGATCAGAGAACTTCGCTGAGCCCCCATGAACCTGGAAAGAACCAGAAAACACAGGAACTTAGTCAAAACGTTTCCCCACTGCTCAGATGTGTTCTCACTCCAACATAACCAGAAAGAAACCCCACAGCTCTTTCTCTCCTCATGTGTTCTGGGCATATTAGGCCATATCAAGATCAGTACTGTTGCCAAGGTGCAGGGACGATGATGACGCACAGGAGACGAGGGGAGCAGATCCATCACCCTCCTCCACCACTGGACAGGTGGGTGAATGTGTGCTGAATAAGTTAATTATCCTGCATAATTGATCCTGTGGATTAGGTGTAATTTGGTCAATAATATGTCTGCAATTAGCTGTGACCTATAAGAGGATGGATAAACACGATGGCGCCTACTCAATAAACAAGAGCTGCTCCTGTAGCAGACTGCAGGGAGGGAGAGAGATCACACTGATTTAATGACCTAAGATGATGACTGAGCCTCCACCTGCAGCAGCTACAACTCTGCCAACAAACAGCCACCCACTTCTTTACATCCACTACAATGTCAAGAGCTTTGTTTTCTCCTTTTTAATTTTAGAAACTGAGAAAGTAGTTAACTCTGCCAGAACCTTCTGTTTGTCACAGAAACCAGAGGATAAACCTTCAAAATATAAACTATTTCTGGCTTTCACCTCTACAGCTGATCAAGTTTATAGCTTTCTGTGCAGCAAGACTTCTCAGACAGGAAAAAAACATGAACATGAAATAAATACAAAACAAAGTAATGTTTTATCATGTTAGCCTGGTTTAAACTAGTTTTATACTGAAATGTTTGAACTTCTGTGTCAAGGTTTGGTAGGTGGAAACTTGGATGAGCTCCACCCTTCTGAAAACTGACCAATCAGCTTCTAATTCGACTTAATCTGGATGTGCACACCTGTTTCAGGCTTGTTATAATTACCTGTCTCCATTCTGTGTCCACCTTAAAGACAACGAAGACAGTTGCTCTCTTATGAGGCATGATTTGCTGCTATGCCAGTTATGTTGAACTGAAAGTACATTTTTTGGTAGGAGGTCCTCTTTGAGGCCTGCTAGATCACCATGGTAACATAGGATGAATTATTTCAATTTATTTAAAGAGTTAAAAGACACCCGTCTCTTGTCTTTGAGATAGATTTACCTACAGCAACATCACCTTGAAGGCGAGTCACTGCACCAAATATATTATTTTAATCATTAAATTAAACAACACCATGTTTTCTTTCAGGGAAATATTTAAATGAAAGAATTTATTCCACTATAAATAAGCTATAGTCTCTATGGACTCTAATTTGGAACAAAAATCATCTCATTTGATCAACATAAATACAAAAACTTGATTATGCTCACACGCCATTTCCCTGCTCTGTCACAATGCTGCAGTTAGAAAAATAAAGAGGAAAAAAGCTCGTGGATAGTTCCTTACATCACCATATAAATGAAGTTGATGTAGAATGGGCTGTAGAAGTATTTCGTCCAGATATGCTGCTATGTTGAACCTGCTCTGCAGTGCACCCCCACACTCAGGGCCAAACAGCTGAACGAGTGATCGCTGAGTTCCAGCTTCTTTCTGTTTGTCTTTCAGCTTTGAGGTTCAGTTTTACTACGTTAGGTGTGCAGACAACATTGATTTATCCAAATTCAATTCAAAAATACTTTTAATCTCAAAGGAAAATTTGATGTAGTATCTTATGGTAACACATAACTCATAGTTTCAGGTTCTTCTAAGAGTCATTGTAGGTTGTTCTAGCTGTGGGCAGGAAGGATCGTCTGTAGTGATTCGTGTTTAAATGGATCTGAAGATATTATTAATACTGTTGTTATTGTTATGTATTCTTTACACTAGGGAAACTCAGTCAAATGATTTGTGTACATGTGGTCAGTTTGTTAATGAAAATTTCTGAAATCTGCTGTGTTTCATTTTCTGAGTATGCCTGAAGTCTAAAGTGTTGTTGTTCCTCGGCCAAAAATAGTTTTTATCAGACTAAAATTGTGAAATGTCAGATTAAACTTTACTTAACATCTCAGCTTTAGAGCAAGTGTAGGTTTTCTCACCTAAACCTGCACAGCTGACATCTTACGATATTCAACACTATTTTTGTGTTTACGGTATTTGGAATTGATCTATTCTCACATCAGCTGCTACAAACAAGAGTGAGAAAAGTGAGCAGACTCAGGAGATAAAAGATGTAACCCATTGAAAAAAAAAAAAGATATTCTACAAGTGTTAAAAAGACATTTGCATGAAGCAATGACAGCTGAGTGTTTTGGACTTAATCGAGTTGCAAAATGACTAACTGTTGCAAAGTGTTGCACTGATGATTAACAGACAAGGGTTTCCTGTAAAGTCCTTCCTACAAGAGCTGGAGGGGGAAAAAATTCTATAGAAAACCTCAGAGTATTTGAATAATTTTCATGAGTAACACCTGAGGGAAAGAAGGTTAATGCTCACCTGAACTATAGGGAGTATGCTGAGCATCGGGGAGCTCTTGTTCTCATCCATAGGAGTTGGAGCAACAAAACTGAAGCCTTTAAAGAGCTGGTGGGCGTTAGCACTGGGTGGGATACCTGGGGAGTCTGAACATACAAACATTTAATTTAGAACAGGCAGATTGTACAAACAAGTTAAAAATGTTACAGTTGTAGGCAGGACTTGGATGCAGTTTCCATGGCTGCAGAAGCAGCAGCTGCTTGTATGAGCATACAGAAAGAGAGTATGTATGTGTGAGTGTGTTTGTGTACCTTTAGGTGTTTTAGCAGTGAACTCTGGGTCGAAGCAGAACGTGTCATCTGGTTTACCTGCTGCAGGCTTAAAGGGGGGCTGAAGTTCTCTCCTGAACAGTTTCTGAAAACAAGCGTAAAAACACACATAAAGGTCAGAAATCAAACCTACCTTCTGCTGTATGGAGCTGCTTGCACCCCCTGTCCCCCAGATTAACCCCCTCCTCCCAGATTAACCCCCTCCAATCCCTTCTGCAGCTAAGTCCAGCCAGTGGCATCCTGCTGGCTCTTAAACACTCACACAGGGCTATTAGTGCACACACAGTGAGAACTGGACAGCTGCCCAGACTCCCACACACACCAACAGCGTTGCTGTGGCCAGGACTGATGGCCACTAGTCATGAAGCCAAACGTTTGGAAGGTGTGAAGCTTCAGCAGAAGCTATGGAGCACTGTCTGTGTGTGTGTGTGTGTGTGTGTGTGTGAGAAATGAGGTGAGGGTGGAGGAGTCTGCTCACATTCCAGTCAATGGTGGAAAAGAAAGCATGGCGTTTGATCTCCTCCACGCCATCGGGCCCAGCCCCTACAGACACAAACCAGTTTGGGTTAGTTAACCTGAAGCGTTTGTTTTTGTCAGAGGATCAACATTTGTTTTTCCTCAACGTTTATCCGGATGTTGTTTAGGCTGGTGCCAAAATGCTAACAAGGTTTAGCCAAGAGATTTGTGACGATTCAGACTGATTATCCTTACCTAGCCTGTTAGCAGGGTTACGTTTAAACAGCATTCTCAGCAAACTCTGGGCTTCCAAACTTAGGAACTGAGGCATTCCCAACTTAGCTCTGAGTGGGAAGAGAAGCAAAAATAATTTTTTTTTAAATGTATAAATAACTTCCATCATGTCAACAGTAGAAGGCCTCCTGAACAACTTCTGTTTGGAGAAATAGCATTCACATCCTACAGGGCTGACACCCTAACAGCTAGTTTAAGCTAAGCCAAGACCATGTAGTGAGAAATTAATGGAGATGTAAAGGTTTATAAAATAATGTCACAACAGCTAACATTTAAGAGACTGATATCGTTTTAAGACGGCAGCAACACACTTTGATCTTTGACTAGCTGTTAGTTAGCTCATCAGTTCTGTAAAAGTCATTTTCTAAACTGAGGCTGTTTGGGAAGCCCATCGAAAAGAGTCAGATAGTAAATATTTAAAGTTTTAACAGAAATTTTCTTCAAAATGGTTGGGAAAAAAATCATAACTCACTTGAGAATCATGTTCATGGTCTCATTGCGGTCTTTCCCTTGGAAAGGTAACGTTCCTGTTAGCATTTCAAACTGTAAAAACACATTTATAGGAAACATAATCAAGTAGATAGTATTAATAATACTGGTATTTTAAATATACATGTACAGGGATGTCCCAATTTAAACTGAAGAGTTGGACCTGTATGGCTGCTTCATTCAAGACAAAAATCATATTTACTCTCTTTGGTCTAACATGATTGTAAAATCTAATTTGAAAAATAAATGGGCTCATTGTCTCTCCTCTTCATATGGTTTGTGTTTTTCTAATTTCCAGTTATGTAGTAAAAGCAGGTCTGCATAGAGTAGGGGTGAGAGATAAACTTGTTTTTCCGATGCATCGAGATGCAGACATGAACGATTATCAATCGATTAAAAAATATTAAAACTTGATTCTATTATTTTTCGTGGCCTTGGAATTTCACCAATCACCGCACCTTTTCTGCAAATCTGACCAATCATCTATCACCGCCATTTGAAAAGGTTTTGACCAATCCCCGTTGTCTCAAGCTGCGTTTACTTTCGGTTTTTGAGTCGAGCCGCTAAGCTCGCCGCTCAGTTTCTATCAGATATTACGGCTAAAATACGAGCAAGTCAATTTCCCAAAGTAGCTATTACACAAGACAAGAGTGGTAGAAAGCTGTTCTGAACCAAACATAATGTGATGGATTATACACAAAAATCTTCACTTGGCTGAAAAGAGAGGAGCAGAGACGGGCTGGGGGATCCGCGTCTGATGAGTGCTGAAAGAGATGAGGTGAGACCCGTATTTGGACAATGTGAGAAACTATATTTAAAAAGAACTGATCTGTGTCCTAAACTGTGCTGATTCTGATGTTTTGCTATTACATGAGGAAATAGGACCGTCTGGCGCCAGCGTGAAATCCTTTGAACGTCGCTTTTTAAACATGTGAACAACCACGTGACGTTCCAGTGAACATGATGAACCCCTTCTCTTTTCTAAACTCTTCCTGCTGAACCAGTGAACCTTTGAGGTGAACCTCTAAATGTGAAAGTAAAACGAGTCGCTCACGCTGTAACACCTGAGTGACGCTGAGACAGGCTGTCAGCTCTGTTGTCATGGAGATTACAGCATCTTGTAGTCTTTATATTATGATGAAACGGTGCATACAGTGTGTGCATATAAACTGAATAAAACCTTAAACAAAAAATGCTTGGAAAAAAACTGCAACTTTGACCACAACTTTTGAAAAATGTCATTTTAGGATGAAACATCACAAAAAAAACCCACAACTTCCTGGAGGGACTGTTTAAACACTGCTATGTTTTAATAATTAAATTATTATTAAATAATTAAAGACAATGGAAGTAAAATCATGTTGGGTTATTACAAATGCTTTAATAGTAACACAGTCACGTGGCAGGAAGGTGAGGGGGAAGAACAATGCATCTTGCATCAATAATCGTTTTATAATCACATTGCAGCTCTCTGAATCGTAATCGAATAGTGAGGACCTGAAGATTCCCACCCCTAGCATAGAGTTACCTTTAGTCACATTTTCAATTTCATTTAGTGCTGTTTATAAACATCATTGGTCCTTTTACCATCACTATTTGCTCATGGATCCTGGTCAGGTGTCATTACAGTTCATAGTGGTGTTTATCATACTGACTGAAGATAGAGAGCATTCACAAACAGACTGACGTTTAAAACGGTGTTTATAAACTAAACTAGTGATATTAAGACATCTACTTGCAGGAATAACAAAATGGTGATCTGTGTCAGCAAACTGTCTCCTTGCACTGTGATCCTACAGAAACTCACACACTTTAATAACTGTATTGCACTCATGGTCTGTAGTCTACAAGTCTGTAAAAAACTAAAGTATGTAATGAAGTATCAATTAGAGCATCTGTGTTGGCTGATAAGTAAATGAATTGGGTTGGTATCAAAGACAAACAGATCTTGATCAGGACATCCCTAACATGTACAGATCTGTGTGAGTGTGTGTACCATTAGTACTCCCAGAGACCACCAGTCTGCACTCTGTGTGTGTCCTCTCCTGTTGACCACCTCAGGGGCCATATACTCCACCGTACCACAGAAGGAATAAGCCTTCTTATCAGCATCTACTGACTCTTTACTCAAGCCAAAGTCTGCCCAGAAATAAAGCAAAGGAAGATGAGCAGAAAACCTTTAAATCATCACAATATCTTTACGTTGGGATGAACTCGTACCTGTTAACTTTATATGTCCAGCTTCGTCAAGTAAGATGCTGAAAGATAAGGTTTTCCAAAAGGTGAGCTTCAAACAGCAGAGGTTTATACATAAATTAAGTTCTGTTTTATGACACTTCAAAGCTCTAGAGGTTTACTGTGTAATGGATTCTGGACTTCTGAAGGTTTAAAGCAAACAGGAGTAGAAGCTGACAGATCAGTGTGCTCCACTTAAACCTACATTATGAGTAAACACAACTCTTTCAGCTCAAAGATTTCTGCTTTGATAAAATACTTTTTATGTGAAGTGGAGCAAAAAAGATAAACACTTAATAAACAAAACTACCACTTGATGTATATATAGATTTTATAAAAAAGTATGTGGACATACAACAGAGACATCTGGATGTTAATGTAACCAAATCACTAGATACATGAGCAGATCTATTGTATAGCAGGTGAAATGTGAGGTAAAGGAGAGTGAAAGGTAAAGATTGAATGATTTTAAGTTGCAAAGATTCGTACTTCTCTGGCTTGAGATCTCTGTAAACTATGCCCAGGTTGTGCAGATGGTCGAGGGCCAGAGCCAGCTCTGCAAGGTAGAATTTCACATCTTCCTCTGTAAACATAACCTAATAAGAACTGGACAAATTTACTCTCTGAACTCAGAGGAGGAATTCAGCAGAAAAAGACAAACAAACAACTTCAATATTAAGCTTTGGCTGCTACAAACAGAGACAAATAAAATAAATACTGTCACAGTATCAACATTTCAGTACGTTTTAACCAGCTGTAGATTTGACACCGCTAGCAGCTAACGCTTTGGTTGTGACACGCTTTCATGTCGAGGTCTGTCTAGAGAACAAGCACATATTTTACAAACAATGAAGACGCTGTTGAAAAGCTGATCGGAGTCTCTGACAAGCTTCTCGTGATGTAACAAACAAACATTTACAATAAAAACGTGTTTCCATGGGGAATTCAAGTCATAATTAAAAACAAAAACACAACCAGAAACAAATGACTTGGGAGTGTTTGAGGCCTTATTAAATCAACAAAATATTCCCGCAGACTGAATTTGCACCTGTTCAATTTGTAGCTGTCAGCTGAAATCCTTTGGGTTTAGAAATGAGCACTGTGGCATCTGTTCTATTGATTTTCACACACATGGCAGAAGCACTGGAGATTAACAAACACACTGTAGCAGTCAGAAGTTTGTGTATGTAATATTAGTTTGGGTCTTTAAATGACTGATCTGAATGGTTCTTTATCCAGAATGAAAAGAATATACATGATACTTTTCAATAATTTTCAGAAACATAAATTGGGTGCACAAATTTGAATTTATGGTCAAAATTATACATACAGGCTCAAATATCTACATATATTCACGCAGATCTTTTAATAAATAGTGCAGAAGGTTAGAGATCTAACTTCCTGTTAGTAATCATGACTGACTGCAGCTGGTAGTTTCTCTTTGCAACATAAAAAGGATTAATGTGACAGCAGCCTTCGGATTAACCAGCACTCATCTGTCACTCTCAGCTGAAAGAAAACTGGATAGGATGTTCAGGAACAACCCAGGAACCACAAAAACGTAAGCCCTCCATGAACTGGAAATTAAACACCAGTGTCTCTGCCCACAGTGATGCCAGTTTGACATCACCATTAACTGAGGGGAACAAGAAAGAAGCTCCTGCTCCAAGAGACTCCTTCAAGCTTGACTGAGCTCTGCAGCTGTCCAGATGGACACGCCAGATGTCAGAAGAGAAAGACTGAGCTGTTTGGCTACAAATAGGAGTCAACCTCAGAACACTGTACCAACATGGTGATGGGAGCATCATGCTGGGGTGCTGGTGCACAAAGTGGATGGAATAATAAAGTTGGAAGACCTCAAAATTCTTCAACTTCACTCTAAACCATGAATTTGATGGTTGAAACTGGGTGACAGTCAAGTAACAGCAGAACAATCACACATGAGAACTGGCTTCTGATTGGATCAACAGGCTGACAGTAAGCTTCTGGTCTGGAAGGGTTTTCCCAAAGCTCTGACCTGAACCCTGTTGAAAATATAGGGATTTTGCCTAAAAAGCCAAGTCTGTGTTGGAAAACTTCCCAATGTAAATAGCCTCTGTGCACGCATCAGTTCCATGTTTGGCGTGAGGATGGTACGAGACTTCCGGTCTCTGTGTTAATGATGGGAGGTGGGAAGTTGATCTTGTTGATACTGTACAGAACGGCACACAGCAGTGGTGGTTAGACCTGCTATCAGTATGTTGTTGAAACGCAAATTTTGTCAGTGCATGTCATGTTTAGGACATGAACACATAAAAGCTGGACATAGAAGTCCACGCACAAGAAAAGAAGAAAGATTTACAAAAAAAAGACAAATTTACAAGCTCCCGAAAGGAAACTAGCAAACACAGTATGTGCTTCCAGCGGCTACCGGAAGTTTACGTCCATCCTGACCTTCTACCGGAAATTACTTCACGTAGCTGCGTGCACAGAGCCCATTAGCATTTGTGTACAATTTTGACCCCAGAGAGAAAATCCACTCTAAATTCAAACGTGTGCAAACAATTCTTGTTTTTAAAAATCTTCAAATAACTATGCTGTGTAACCATTCCATCCTGGAAGAAAAATGGTTTGAATCAATCATTAAAAGTTCAAAGTTGATAGTGGACATAAACTGTAAAAAGATTTGCTAGATTTTTCTTCTCAGGACAGAAAAGCTAAAACTGAGGAAAAAGGTGCAGGTAAAGGTTATCATAAGACGCTATGTAAGAAGAGGATCTCAGCTTACCTCTTTGGATAAGCGAGTGAATACATCCCCTCCCCTGAGAAAGTCCAGTATTAAATACAGTTTCCCTTCTGTTTGAAAGGCTGGGAAAGAAAACAAAAAATACACGTAGTGAATTAATTTAAACAGAGATAAGCTAGAATTCTGTTCAATAACTGTGTGACAGCATAAAAGGTATTGTGTATAATTACATCACTTACCGTAGTGCAATTTCACTATGAAGGGGTGATTAACTTCCACTAAAATGTCTCGTTCCATCTTCGTCCGAACTCTGTCCCTGACTGGAGAGAAACAGGAAGAGACAGAAATTCAACAGTGAACAAAAACACTTAGAAATCTGTGTTTCACGCTGAAGTAGACTCCAAACAACACTGCGTTACCTTTCAAAGAGGCTTTTTTTAATACTTTCATTGCATATAACTGGCCAGCATCTGGACCCACGATCTTCCTGACAAGAAATACCTGAGTGAAGGAGAAAGAATTTAGGACACTGAAAGCATGAGTTGATGAAAATGTCTCCTCACCTTGCCAAAAGAGCCCTGACCGAGGACTTTGAGTAGCTCAAACTGAGATGGATCTGCTTTCTCACAGCCCTCTTTTACATGATGGGTGATAGGAATCTCTTTATACGTCCCCTCATCCTACAATGTGTGGAAACGGAGTGAGACAAACCCATAAAGTAGCGGTTATACCATGTGCACCTAGACGAACAAAGCTCCTGAACGCAGCTTTACTTACACAGTTTGAATAAGACTCTCCCTCCTCCATGGGCTCATCCATGATCTGATGTCCATTGACCTGCAGCAAAATTGGAAAAATACAAAAAAACTGTTATCAAGCTTCAACAATAAACATTTTTCCCAAGCTTATTCATGCTTGTTTTTCGCTGAGCAGGACGATGACTGCAGCTGCTGCACGCCCACATGCACGATGGAGGATTCAACAGATGAAATCGATGAGTCACATGCAACATGACTGCGCTTTCACTTTTTCAACTGAAGCTTTAATTTGTTTTTACACACTATGGAGTCCATACTTTAATCTTGTCCAGCTGTCCATCTCTCATCCTGCCCTCTATAAAGCCCTCTCAGTATTAGCATTCTAGCTTAATCCCCAGCCAGTGTAAAAACAACAGCTCTGACCGGTTACACTCAGAATTCAGCCTCTTCGGGACAAAATCATGGTGGAAAGATATCTTTTTTTAAAATACCCACAGAGACTTTTCTGGAGTACTCAGATTTACAATCCAAGAGTCTTGTTCTAATATATTTTTTATTTAATGAGCCGAAACAGTTTGTATGAAAAAAAATCTACAAATATCAGCACCAAGATCTAAATGAGAGAATAACATCATCTAAATCTGAGCATTTCACTTTACTGTGCAGAAGCACGGTCTGCATTATGTATTCAGTCCGGTGTGTTTGTGTGTGTTGAATTCCATCAAGGCTCTGAAGAGGGAGAATGAGTCATAGGCAGCGCTACGCAAGCCCACTCAGTGGGTGGAGCCACCAACATACACTTGCATCCACAGAAGAAAGGCCAACAAAACACTCTCCATCACCTTACCGCTGCACAATAACAACATCACAGGCACCTAATTTTGTAAACATACCAGCCAACAGCCCAAAAAGACACCAAATACACATCCAAAGGAAAACCTTCATCCATCAGAGTAAATATACCATCTCAGGGCTGACCAAAGCCAGGGCAATGCTTGTGTCATAATTCACACATACATTTTCACTCCCACCTTTGCTGTGGCTCATCACAGCTTGCAACTGAGCAGCCTACACTCACAGCACACCCAGGCAAGTCTTTTTTCAGCCTTCTTAAAACATGTATGTGACAGTCATGTATGTAAAAAAAAGTAAACACAAAGCGATTGGTTAGAATCAATGTCAAAAATGATTCAAAGCAGACTTAAGCACAATCATCACCACTGAAAGGGTTCAGAAGGTTAAAATGATGTGCCACTTGCAAAAAATTAATACCGTAAATAAAATTCACTGTGCCAAGAAGACACAGAAAACCGTTAAAACGTAGTAATATGTCAGGAACAATGGCATAACAAAATGTAACTCAATATTTTAGGCAAACTATGTGAACTCTTTGAAGATTTTACTCATAAGGTGAGTCATAAATTTTCCGAACAGTAAGAGGAGACAGGTTATGATTAAAGAAAGAATGGACATGGTTTCTACAAGCATAACGTGGCTCTAAACCACTCATATAATTTAGACAAGACAGTTTTAACTGTGGATGTGGACTGTGTGTTTTTTTATCCCAGAGATGAGGAGGAAATTTAGGATGTTAGGTTTGCTCAGCTGCACATGGAAAAACTTCTCATCATATGCAGATCCAAACCAAACCTTTCTAAGACTGTTACAGGTCAATGCTTAGAAAAGTGCTTTAACTTTGCAGCACAAAATTCCATTATGGTCTGCAAAAGTTGTTTAAAATATGTTCCATGATGCTTTGTTATGAATGAAAATAGGAAATATAATATTTAACTGTAAATTTAGCCACACCATCATGTTAATCCATTATAGAATAATTAAGGTATGTTGAGTCAAGCTACAAGTTAGTTAGTTTTTAACAACATTAATTTTAAAGTGTTGCTGAAGTCAGCGGCCAGTTGTCTCCTGAACAAATTTAGCAGCAAGTGTAACTTTAAGCGCATGTAGAGGCTACTTGCTTTTCTGTTTTACTATATAAACAATAAAACCTTTAACTGATCATTTTATTATCAAAGCGGTTGGTGTTTATCAAAAACTTGTCTCCAAGTTTCGATTCTGCAACCAGTCAGCTAGCAAGCTAACACAAGCTAATGCTACATGCTATGAAGTAAACTCCTCCTGAGCGGCGCAAATAACAACAAAAGCGGAAATAAGCTCAAGTGTCAATAAATAAAGAGTCCAGCTCGTGTGTGAAATAAAAAACGGCAGTAAAAGCCCAAACACGAAGCCGTGAAACTAATAAAAAAGTGACGTTTAAACTAAAATAAACACAAAACCAGCTGATAGCTTAGCTAGCGTGTTAGCATGCATCAACAGTGCGCTGCAGGTCGTGACGCGGATTTAAGGCTCACAGCAAACTTCACGGGACGTCAGAACGCAAAACAAAACCAGCGCCGATGAGATGTGTATGCAAAGCACGCATTTATCAACTCACCTCACTGCTAACGCTGTTAATCTCCATCTTGTGCCAGGATTCCGCTCTAAAGTCTAAGACATCGTAGTCCACCTAGACCCCCTCTCCACGTTGCATGTCTGTCTCCCCCCTTCTCTCTCCGTGGAAGTCCGGCCGTTCTGCTCCGATGTTCAGCTGCGGACGGTTACCGGGACGGGATTCGAGGAGGTCGGTGCGGGGAAACTGTTGATGTCGCTGACTGGAACATAAGCTCGCCGAGAACACTGCTACCCTGCCATTGATGCGAATATGGCGGCTACTGTGGTACCTGACCGTCGGTGAATGAGAGTTTTATTGACGTATTTATGACGCAGCTCAGTTAAGGATTTCCCCCCGTCCAAACCAAAGCAGCAGCTCTACAGAGAGGAGGGTGTGTGTGTGTGAGGTAGGGGGCACGCTGTGAATGACACACTCACATCCGGTGGATGGACCTCTTGCTTGCGATTGAAATTGTAATTATGACCACAACAGGCGATGAGTTTCAGAAGTTTACGCAGTTTAAATCAACAGAGCTTTGCTGTGTGTGTGTTTTAAAGGTAGCTCAGATCTTGTACCTGTTGTAGATCGCTCTTTGAACAACAGTTTGGAGAAACTGAGATGATTATAGCAGTTAAATCCTGGTTACAGAATAATTTACCCAATTAAAATAGGAAAAAAACATAGTTGTGTTCCAGAAAACCTGAGATTGCTGGCCACGTGGGTTATGTTAATAATGTTAATAATATTCCTTCTTGCTTTTTCCAGTTGAGTAACATTAAGATGAGCTCTGTAATTTCTAATACCGAGGTGGAAATGTTTATTTGTTATTTTGTTTAATCTTGTATTGATTACTGTGATTTGCTGTTTACCAACTTCAGTAAAAACTCACTGGATCGTCTTCAGCTTGTCCAAGATGCATCTGCGCCCCTTTGGTTCTGGTGTGGACTGTTTTTAGGCTCTGCATGCACATCTTACTTTTTACAAACAGTCTGGACCTCCATTCAGGGAAATGTAAGGGTTATGACAATGAGAATGTTACAACCCTGTGAGTTTCATTGTGGTTGGTTGGTTTGTTGATTGATTCTTCTAGTATGCTGGTGAAGGTTCTCAGTCATCCAGGTCATGATAATAATCCAAAAAAGGGTTTTAAATAAAGGCAACTGGACTTATTTGGTTCTTTGAAGACGTTCGAAGACGTTTGTTTGAAGACGTCTTCAAAGAACCAAATAAGTCCAGTTGCCTTTATTTAAAACCCTTTTTTGGATTCTTCTAGTAGCATTTCGTCGCTGTCAAGCAAAAAAAAAAAAAAGCTTATATTTCCAAAAATGATACTTTTCAGGGAATGAGGGAAAAAGTTCCTGGATCATCACAATTTCACAAGCTGTTTTTTTTTTTTTTGGGAAAGTCATCCATGAAACCACCAACATTTGTTAAAAATGACCAATAGAGCTGATGTATGTACAAACTTTAAAGTGATGAAAAATGGAGATGCAAGGTTTTAGCCTGACAGCGACAATATACTGATACTGAAAACCCACGTGGGGTGCCTGTCAGGGTGCCCTGGTGGCTTTGATGACCTTGAGCTCTTCATGGTATTTGAACATCTGCTCTATTCGCTTTTGGTGGTACATTACGTGCCTACCATAGTGGCCACGGGTAATCAGGTTTAGATTCCAGAGAGGGAAATTATTACCACATCCAAGAAGATGAGCAAATGACCCATTCCTGACTTGAGGTAGTAACAAAAAATAACATTACAGGACTCTTTCGAGGCCCTGTAATTGGAGTAAGTAAATACAATGCTCTGTAGGGTCAGAAGTGTTTTACTTTGAAAAAAATTAGTGTTCACAGCAGGCTCAGTTGCCCTTGTGGTTTTTCTCCTAAACTGGGGCCATGGTTTCCTTTAGAGGCATTGTCCTGCTAGAGGTGAAATTATTGGATCAGCACAAAACGTGCAAAAAGGAAAACGGAGATCAAAAGTTGGAGGTTCAAAGACAATCAGACATTGTCACAGTTCTGATCATCTATGAGCAAACTAGTGTTCCAGCTGCATTATCCTCATGCAACACGTCTGGATGGGTCTTGAATTAACTGCTATGACTTTTTTAAGATCTAAATTGTTCAGGACACTTTAACTGCCCTGTTGTGACTAGACGATAGCTTGTGTGTCTGCTCAGAACTAATCTCTATTTCTCTAAACTGAGGTAGTTCAATGAGCTTATTTGAGATATAAATAAAAATCTTAGAACCCCTCTAAAGATGTGAACTATCACTTTAAGGGTCTAAGTTGAATGTTGTAAAGCTACTGCACCATGAGCTTACCCATCCCTAATTCAAGAGGAAGTAAGAGGCTTAAAGCTCATCCACTTTCTCTTTAGCTCTCCCTCCCACAAGCAGTTTTTGCATGGCGAAGCTCTAGATATACAGTACTACATGTCGAAATTTGTACATTTCTTTGTCATAATTTCTTACACTGATAAGAGGCACTATTGCTGACTTAATCTGGGTGTAATCTATAAAAAGGGTCTTTAATTTGCAGATATTTCTCTTTTTTATAAACTATCCTACAAGAAAAAAACAAAAACAGTTACATTAGAGGTCATTTATTGTTCTCTCTGGACCATACCAGAGCAAGGCGAATGATATGCAATAAAAAAAAGGCATTAGTCAGCCCAACAGTCATAGTGAAGCATCGATCCACAGGCACTGTGCATGAGTGTAGCTGTCAGACCTTCAGTCCTTCTGAGCGGAGTGTGAGAACATCTGTACGAGTGCGCTGATGTAGACGGTCACTTTTGTTCTTGCACTGCTTCCTGCAGCTGCTCCTCTGATGCAGAGGGCTGAGTAACTTCAGCTGCTGAGTGATCTTTGTTTACAGTGACCAGCAGGAAGTCCTCATCTGTCTGGGCCTGTAGAAGATGCAAACCACTCGAGCCATCTGTGAGGGGGTCGTGGTTGGGTGTCGCGTGTGACTGGGTTTCTCTCTCTATAGTCGAGTCCCAGTCCTGGTCTGAAGGCTGAGGTAGACTGGCTAACAGTTCCTAAACACACAACAGGTTCAAAATATATGATTACTGTGTACTGTCTGGTAAGAAAATTGACCTTTTTGCTTTGAAACACAGTTCTGAGTGCACCTGTTGTCTGTCCAGGTCATTGTTCCTCACAGCGCTGAGCAGGCTCTTCGTGAAGTCTGCAAGCTCCTGGTATTTCTGTTTTTGGTTCTCTAGCTCGTTCTCCAAGAACTGCACTTCCTCATGCTGAAACAGAGGGATCTGATGTGAATTCAGAGCCTGAGGGTTTTAAAGCTCCGCTATTTAACCTTGATATTTGAACACAGCAGGAGCAGCGTTTGATCAATCTGTGTTTTCACCTTGAATTCCAGCAGGTTCTGCATTTGCTCGAGGTCTGAAGCCACCAAGTCAACATCGTCATCAGTATCTTCATCCTCATCAATGATTTCAATCTTCTGTCAAAAACGGAGATCAGAAAATCGATCAGCTCATACACAAATTAATTACAGGCCCAACACTCTGTGTAGGAATGCATCAGGGGTCTGTCACATGCGGCTCTGGGGCCACATGTGGCTCTTCACCCCCTCTGATGTGGCTCCTTGTAACTTTGACCAACAATGACATGAACCTGGTATTAAATATTTTAGGCTGATAACAGGTAAGGGTTGTTTTAGCTGTTTTTCCATCCAAACTTTTGCAAAAAGTGAATCAAGTGTCTGCAGCTAAATGACATGAATTATATCTGTAGATTATTGCTTTCCATTATTTCACTACCAGAACTAAATAAAATAGATGGTGTGTCTTTATACAAATTTAATTTAAAAGGAGAGAAGTTAAAATGTAATGTTTCAGTCGTAAAGGCTGCAGATCCCTTGAATGCAACAGCTGATGAGTTGATACTTTGTTGCTTCAAGTGATTGTGTGTCTGATTACTATTCCAATTCAATGTTCTTTCCTAAATTGCCAGCGTAATGATGTACCAGAAGAATACCAGAGGGACATTAAACTACCACATTATCGGTCAGCGGAGCAGCAGCGGACACATCTGTTTCATCGTCCCCGTCTCTGTGTTGTGAATCCACAGTCCCATCTAGATATGAGAACACAGTGTGAATGTTTCCCTGCACAGTTTGTGCTGCACAACGAGTTCATGTGTGTGACGCACGAGCGGCCTCACCCTCAGACATGCACACAGACCCTCCGTCGTTCAAGTCATCTGTGAGTTCAGGCGTTCTGAGCTGCTCGCCGTCGGGGCTGAGGGCCACCGGAGACTGGCTTCCTGGAGACGAGCCCGTGAATACAGCAGGTCCACCTTTAGGAGGAGGGATTTCGATACCCATCAGACGGTACTTCCTCCGTCTGTTGCTGATCCATGTCTGAGAAATGAGAAAGCACAAAATTGACCCTGTGAGAGTGAAACATCTCAATGACAGTTTACAGATGCCCATTCAATTTTCTCAGTATATAAATGTCTAGTCTTTAAATGCTTTACTTATTTTTACATTTATTAGAAACTGTTGCGTTATCCTGACCAGAAGAGGAAAAGATTTGGACGACTTCACCACTCACAGGTTATTTAAGCATCTGGAGCCAAACATTTTTCTTCTTTGCAGTAAATACCCTTGTGAGTGAAAAGGCACAGGGTTATGTGTGTGTGTGTGTGTGTGAGCACCAGAGCAGAGGGACTATATTTAGTCCATTAGCAGTCCTACAGCAGCTCTGATATATAACTGCATGACTTTTAAACAACTTTGTGTAAACAAGTTAGAAAACGTCTGTGACCTAGTAAAGTTGTTCTTTCCAGTTTTCTCATGGCTCTCAAAAATCCATCCAGGTCTTAAGGCTATCTCCAGGTTGCCAGAGTGGAGACCAAGAAAAAACGTGAAATTCATCATCTGAAATAGTTTCACACTGAATAAAATGTGATTAGAAATGGACTTCTGATCTGATTTTGTCCAGCCAAACAAAGTCTATGGAGACTTTAGGAAGGTGTCTTTGGAAGAAAAACATGTCACAAGAGGAGTAACGCTGCTGATTTCCATGTTGTTACTATGCATGCAACCTGGGTGATGTCTATATGTGCAAATCTGATCTGATCTCTAGCAAGGAAGGCTGGGAACGATCACTCCTCAAGGACCAGATTAGCTTGTTTTGCCAGTTACAGCTGGAGTAAGTAAATAAAACTTTATTTATTCTGCACTTCTCAAAATCTAAAACCATATAGTGCTTCACCATAAAATAGACACAACAGATGCACTCACAATGAGAGAGAATAATAAAAACAGGATAAAAAAGATGTTTTAATGGACTTTTAAAAACCACAGCGTCCACAGATCTCCGGTCCAAAGGAAGAGAGTTCCAGAGTCTGAGGACCTCTACTGAAGGCTTTATCTCCTTTAGTTTTCATATTATTTTGAGCCACCATCAGACCCTGATCATAGGACTTTCGAAGACTGGCAGCTTCATTCTGAACAACCTGCAACTGCTCCAGGAAGGTTTTGCTCAGACATGTAAAATGTGGATGACATTATTTCCAGTTCAGGACGTGACACAACGGAGGTCAGTTTAGTGATATTTCTACGCTGACAGAAGCAGAAACAAACCAGAGACCTGACAATTTCTGAGTCAATGGTAACCTCGGGGTTCCTGATAGAAGATTTAATTCAAATACCTGCTGTAACAAGAGCCTCCTTTATAAGATTTATCCAGTGAACAGAGAACTACTTCAGTTTTTATCTTTATGCAAATGCCGAAAACTGCCAGCCATCCACTGAATCTAAGTACCCCAGTAAAGTGTGTAAAGAATTTATCAGAGCAAAAGGAGCCATAACTGATATCTTCTAAATCTGATGAAATGTGTCCAAAAGCGAGCAGATATAACAACAAGGGACCCCAAACAGTACCTTGGGGAACACTATAAGGGTCTGGACATGGAGGAAATCTGTGCTGTGAAGTAGCTACAAAAACTTTCCTTTCAGAAGAATATGACATAAACCAATTCAGAAGAGCCCCTGGTAAACCACAGTGTTTGCAAAAACACGCCGGACCGTCGGACATTACCGACGTAATTTAAAATTGTCCGACGTAAAACTGAAAATCGTCGGACACTTTGTCCGGCGTGCCGCTTCTCCAGTTGTATCCCTCACTCTCTCTCTTTCTCTCTCCTTTTCTCTCTCTGTCGTTCTCTTGCTCGCAGCGCGCGCGCCTCTCACTCGCTCGCTTCTTTTCGCGCATGCACCTGTCTCATTCACGCGCATTCGCTCGCGTGCTGATGGGAAATGTCAAAGTATTTCTGCAGCCTTCGTTGCCTCTGATCATTTAGGAGGTTCTGAGTGTTTTATTCTCCTCTGGAGCTTCTAGGTGGACTAGCCTCTCTGACGTCACAGCGTTCAGATTCTGAACGTTCTGAGATCTACGTCGGCCTCTGTCTTCTCTAATATTAGCTTCCTAA